>CANTUQ010000516.1:0-42423 GCA_947683425.1 Excoecaria cochinchinensis
CAGTACCCTAGGGAAAAGCACCAAGATCGAAAAATCGTAAAAAGTGGTGAAATTTCGGATCCGGGTCCGATGATTCAGGGAAACTTGATTGGAATAGCTACTGGAAGCTTACCGGTCACAATGCATCGAGAATTGGCTTCGTCGGGATCTGACGAATTTTTACGGATTTCCCTAGGCAGTACCCTAGGGAAAAGCACCAAGATCGAAAAATCGTAAAAAGTGGTGAAATTTCGGATCCGGGTCCGATGATTCAGGGAAACTTGATTGGAATAGCTACTGGAAGCTTACCGGTCACAATGCATCGAGAATTGGCTTCGTCGGGATCTGACGAATTTTTACGGATTTCCCTAGGCAGTACCCTAGGGAAAAGCACCAAGATCGAAAAATCGTAAAAAGTGGTGAAATTTCGGATCCGGGTCCGATGATTCAGGGAAACTTGATTGGAATAGCTACTGGAAGCTTACCGGTCACAATGCATCGAGAATTGGCTTCGTCGGGATCTGACGAATTTTTACGGATTTCCCTAGGCAGTACCCTAGGGAAAAGCACCAAGATCGAAAAATCGTAAAAAGTGGTGAAATTTCGGATCCGGGTCCGATGATTCAGGGAAACTTGATTGGAATAGCTACTGGAAGCTTACCGGTCACAATGCATCGAGAATTGGCTTCGTCGGGATCTGACGAATTTTTACGGATTTCCCTAGGCAGTACCCTAGGGAAAAGCACCAAGATCGAAAAATCGTAAAAAGTGGTGAAATTTCGGATCCGGGTCCGATGATTCAGGGAAACTTGATTGGAATAGCTACTGGAAGCTTACCGGTCACAATGCATCGAGAATTGGCTTCGTCGGGATCTGACGAATTTTTACGGATTTCCCTAGGCAGTACCCTAGGGAAAAGCACCAAGATCGAAAAATCGTAAAAAGTGGTGAAATTTCGGATCCGGGTCCGATGATTCAGGGAAACTTGATTGGAATAGCTACTGGAAGCTTACCGGTCACAATGCATCGAGAATTGGCTTCGTCGGGATCTGACGAATTTTTACGGATTTCCCTAGGCAGTACCCTAGGGAAAAGCACCAAGATCGAAAAATCGTAAAAAGTGGTGAAATTTCGGATCCGGGTCCGATGATTCAGGGAAACTTGATTGGAATAGCTACTGGAAGCTTACCGGTCACAATGCATCGAGAATTGGCTTCGTCGGGATCTGACGAATTTTTACGGATTTCCCTAGGCAGTACCCTAGGGAAAAGCACCAAGATCGAAAAATCGTAAAAAGTGGTGAAATTTCGGATCCGGGTCCGATGATTCAGGGAAACTTGATTGGAATAGCTACTGGAAGCTTACCGGTCACAATGCATCGAGAATTGGCTTCGTCGGGATCTGACGAATTTTTACGGATTTCCCTAGGCAGTACCCTAGGGAAAAGCACCAAGATCGAAAAATCGTAAAAAGTGGTGAAATTTCGGATCCGGGTCCGATGATTCAGGGAAACTTGATTGGAATAGCTACTGGAAGCTTACCGGTCACAATGCATCGAGAATTGGCTTCGTCGGGATCTGACGAATTTTTACGGATTTCCCTAGGCAGTACCCTAGGGAAAAGCACCAAGATCGAAAAATCGTAAAAAGTGGTGAAATTTCGGATCCGGGTCCGATGATTCAGGGAAACTTGATTGGAATAGCTACTGGAAGCTTACCGGTCACAATGCATCGAGAATTGGCTTCGTCGGGATCTGACGAATTTTTACGGATTTCCCTAGGCAGTACCCTAGGGAAAAGCACCAAGATCGAAAAATCGTAAAAAGTGGTGAAATTTCGGATCCGGGTCCGATGATTCAGGGAAACTTGATTGGAATAGCTACTGGAAGCTTACCGGTCACAATGCATCGAGAATTGGCTTCGTCGGGATCTGACGAATTTTTACGGATTTCCCTAGGCAGTACCCTAGGGAAAAGCACCAAGATCGAAAAATCGTAAAAAGTGGTGAAATTTCGGATCCGGGTCCGATGATTCAGGGAAACTTGATTGGAATAGCTACTGGAAGCTTACCGGTCACAATGCATCGAGAATTGGCTTCGTCGGGATCTGACGAATTTTTACGGATTTCCCTAGGCAGTACCCTAGGGAAAAGCACCAAGATCGAAAAATCGTAAAAAGTGGTGAAATTTCGGATCCGGGTCCGATGATTCAGGGAAACTTGATTGGAATAGCTACTGGAAGCTTACCGGTCACAATGCATCGAGAATTGGCTTCGTCGGGATCTGACGAATTTTTACGGATTTCCCTAGGCAGTACCCTAGGGAAAAGCACCAAGATCGAAAAATCGTAAAAAGTGGTGAAATTTCGGATCCGGGTCCGATGATTCAGGGAAACTTGATTGGAATAGCTACTGGAAGCTTACCGGTCACAATGCATCGAGAATTGGCTTCGTCGGGATCTGACGAATTTTTACGGATTTCCCTAGGCAGTACCCTAGGGAAAAGCACCAAGATCGAAAAATCGTAAAAAGTGGTGAAATTTCGGATCCGGGTCCGATGATTCAGGGAAACTTGATTGGAATAGCTACTGGAAGCTTACCGGTCACAATGCATCGAGAATTGGCTTCGTCGGGATCTGACGAATTTTTACGGATTTCCCTAGGCAGTACCCTAGGGAAAAGCACCAAGATCGAAAAATCGTAAAAAGTGGTGAAATTTCGGATCCGGGTCCGATGATTCAGGGAAACTTGATTGGAATAGCTACTGGAAGCTTACCGGTCACAATGCATCGAGAATTGGCTTCGTCGGGATCTGACGAATTTTTACGGATTTCCCTAGGCAGTACCCTAGGGAAAAGCACCAAGATCGAAAAATCGTAAAAAGTGGTGAAATTTCGGATCCGGGTCCGATGATTCAGGGAAACTTGATTGGAATAGCTACTGGAAGCTTACCGGTCACAATGCATCGAGAATTGGCTTCGTCGGGATCTGACGAATTTTTACGGATTTCCCTAGGCAGTACCCTAGGGAAAAGCACCAAGATCGAAAAATCGTAAAAAGTGGTGAAATTTCGGATCCGGGTCCGATGATTCAGGGAAACTTGATTGGAATAGCTACTGGAAGCTTACCGGTCACAATGCATCGAGAATTGGCTTCGTCGGGATCTGACGAATTTTTACGGATTTCCCTAGGCAGTACCCTAGGGAAAAGCACCAAGATCGAAAAATCGTAAAAAGTGGTGAAATTTCGGATCCGGGTCCGATGATTCAGGGAAACTTGATTGGAATAGCTACTGGAAGCTTACCGGTCACAATGCATCGAGAATTGGCTTCGTCGGGATCTGACGAATTTTTACGGATTTCCCTAGGCAGTACCCTAGGGAAAAGCACCAAGATCGAAAAATCGTAAAAAGTGGTGAAATTTCGGATCCGGGTCCGATGATTCAGGGAAACTTGATTGGAATAGCTACTGGAAGCTTACCGGTCACAATGCATCGAGAATTGGCTTCGTCGGGATCTGACGAATTTTTACGGATTTCCCTAGGCAGTACCCTAGGGAAAAGCACCAAGATCGAAAAATCGTAAAAAGTGGTGAAATTTCGGATCCGGGTCCGATGATTCAGGGAAACTTGATTGGAATAGCTACTGGAAGCTTACCGGTCACAATGCATCGAGAATTGGCTTCGTCGGGATCTGACGAATTTTTACGGATTTCCCTAGGCAGTACCCTAGGGAAAAGCACCAAGATCGAAAAATCGTAAAAAGTGGTGAAATTTCGGATCCGGGTCCGATGATTCAGGGAAACTTGATTGGAATAGCTACTGGAAGCTTACCGGTCACAATGCATCGAGAATTGGCTTCGTCGGGATCTGACGAATTTTTACGGATTTCCCTAGGCAGTACCCTAGGGAAAAGCACCAAGATCGAAAAATCGTAAAAAGTGGTGAAATTTCGGATCCGGGTCCGATGATTCAGGGAAACTTGATTGGAATAGCTACTGGAAGCTTACCGGTCACAATGCATCGAGAATTGGCTTCGTCGGGATCTGACGAATTTTTACGGATTTCCCTAGGCAGTACCCTAGGGAAAAGCACCAAGATCGAAAAATCGTAAAAAGTGGTGAAATTTCGGATCCGGGTCCGATGATTCAGGGAAACTTGATTGGAATAGCTACTGGAAGCTTACCGGTCACAATGCATCGAGAATTGGCTTCGTCGGGATCTGACGAATTTTTACGGATTTCCCTAGGCAGTACCCTAGGGAAAAGCACCAAGATCGAAAAATCGTAAAAAGTGGTGAAATTTCGGATCCGGGTCCGATGATTCAGGGAAACTTGATTGGAATAGCTACTGGAAGCTTACCGGTCACAATGCATCGAGAATTGGCTTCGTCGGGATCTGACGAATTTTTACGGATTTCCCTAGGCAGTACCCTAGGGAAAAGCACCAAGATCGAAAAATCGTAAAAAGTGGTGAAATTTCGGATCCGGGTCCGATGATTCAGGGAAACTTGATTGGAATAGCTACTGGAAGCTTACCGGTCACAATGCATCGAGAATTGGCTTCGTCGGGATCTGACGAATTTTTACGGATTTCCCTAGGCAGTACCCTAGGGAAAAGCACCAAGATCGAAAAATCGTAAAAAGTGGTGAAATTTCGGATCCGGGTCCGATGATTCAGGGAAACTTGATTGGAATAGCTACTGGAAGCTTACCGGTCACAATGCATCGAGAATTGGCTTCGTCGGGATCTGACGAATTTTTACGGATTTCCCTAGGCAGTACCCTAGGGAAAAGCACCAAGATCGAAAAATCGTAAAAAGTGGTGAAATTTCGGATCCGGGTCCGATGATTCAGGGAAACTTGATTGGAATAGCTACTGGAAGCTTACCGGTCACAATGCATCGAGAATTGGCTTCGTCGGGATCTGACGAATTTTTACGGATTTCCCTAGGCAGTACCCTAGGGAAAAGCACCAAGATCGAAAAATCGTAAAAAGTGGTGAAATTTCGGATCCGGGTCCGATGATTCAGGGAAACTTGATTGGAATAGCTACTGGAAGCTTACCGGTCACAATGCATCGAGAATTGGCTTCGTCGGGATCTGACGAATTTTTACGGATTTCCCTAGGCAGTACCCTAGGGAAAAGCACCAAGATCGAAAAATCGTAAAAAGTGGTGAAATTTCGGATCCGGGTCCGATGATTCAGGGAAACTTGATTGGAATAGCTACTGGAAGCTTACCGGTCACAATGCATCGAGAATTGGCTTCGTCGGGATCTGACGAATTTTTACGGATTTCCCTAGGCAGTACCCTAGGGAAAAGCACCAAGATCGAAAAATCGTAAAAAGTGGTGAAATTTCGGATCCGGGTCCGATGATTCAGGGAAACTTGATTGGAATAGCTACTGGAAGCTTACCGGTCACAATGCATCGAGAATTGGCTTCGTCGGGATCTGACGAATTTTTACGGATTTCCCTAGGCAGTACCCTAGGGAAAAGCACCAAGATCGAAAAATCGTAAAAAGTGGTGAAATTTCGGATCCGGGTCCGATGATTCAGGGAAACTTGATTGGAATAGCTACTGGAAGCTTACCGGTCACAATGCATCGAGAATTGGCTTCGTCGGGATCTGACGAATTTTTACGGATTTCCCTAGGCAGTACCCTAGGGAAAAGCACCAAGATCGAAAAATCGTAAAAAGTGGTGAAATTTCGGATCCGGGTCCGATGATTCAGGGAAACTTGATTGGAATAGCTACTGGAAGCTTACCGGTCACAATGCATCGAGAATTGGCTTCGTCGGGATCTGACGAATTTTTACGGATTTCCCTAGGCAGTACCCTAGGGAAAAGCACCAAGATCGAAAAATCGTAAAAAGTGGTGAAATTTCGGATCCGGGTCCGATGATTCAGGGAAACTTGATTGGAATAGCTACTGGAAGCTTACCGGTCACAATGCATCGAGAATTGGCTTCGTCGGGATCTGACGAATTTTTACGGATTTCCCTAGGCAGTACCCTAGGGAAAAGCACCAAGATCGAAAAATCGTAAAAAGTGGTGAAATTTCGGATCCGGGTCCGATGATTCAGGGAAACTTGATTGGAATAGCTACTGGAAGCTTACCGGTCACAATGCATCGAGAATTGGCTTCGTCGGGATCTGACGAATTTTTACGGATTTCCCTAGGCAGTACCCTAGGGAAAAGCACCAAGATCGAAAAATCGTAAAAAGTGGTGAAATTTCGGATCCGGGTCCGATGATTCAGGGAAACTTGATTGGAATAGCTACTGGAAGCTTACCGGTCACAATGCATCGAGAATTGGCTTCGTCGGGATCTGACGAATTTTTACGGATTTCCCTAGGCAGTACCCTAGGGAAAAGCACCAAGATCGAAAAATCGTAAAAAGTGGTGAAATTTCGGATCCGGGTCCGATGATTCAGGGAAACTTGATTGGAATAGCTACTGGAAGCTTACCGGTCACAATGCATCGAGAATTGGCTTCGTCGGGATCTGACGAATTTTTACGGATTTCCCTAGGCAGTACCCTAGGGAAAAGCACCAAGATCGAAAAATCGTAAAAAGTGGTGAAATTTCGGATCCGGGTCCGATGATTCAGGGAAACTTGATTGGAATAGCTACTGGAAGCTTACCGGTCACAATGCATCGAGAATTGGCTTCGTCGGGATCTGACGAATTTTTACGGATTTCCCTAGGCAGTACCCTAGGGAAAAGCACCAAGATCGAAAAATCGTAAAAAGTGGTGAAATTTCGGATCCGGGTCCGATGATTCAGGGAAACTTGATTGGAATAGCTACTGGAAGCTTACCGGTCACAATGCATCGAGAATTGGCTTCGTCGGGATCTGACGAATTTTTACGGATTTCCCTAGGCAGTACCCTAGGGAAAAGCACCAAGATCGAAAAATCGTAAAAAGTGGTGAAATTTCGGATCCGGGTCCGATGATTCAGGGAAACTTGATTGGAATAGCTACTGGAAGCTTACCGGTCACAATGCATCGAGAATTGGCTTCGTCGGGATCTGACGAATTTTTACGGATTTCCCTAGGCAGTACCCTAGGGAAAAGCACCAAGATCGAAAAATCGTAAAAAGTGGTGAAATTTCGGATCCGGGTCCGATGATTCAGGGAAACTTGATTGGAATAGCTACTGGAAGCTTACCGGTCACAATGCATCGAGAATTGGCTTCGTCGGGATCTGACGAATTTTTACGGATTTCCCTAGGCAGTACCCTAGGGAAAAGCACCAAGATCGAAAAATCGTAAAAAGTGGTGAAATTTCGGATCCGGGTCCGATGATTCAGGGAAACTTGATTGGAATAGCTACTGGAAGCTTACCGGTCACAATGCATCGAGAATTGGCTTCGTCGGGATCTGACGAATTTTTACGGATTTCCCTAGGCAGTACCCTAGGGAAAAGCACCAAGATCGAAAAATCGTAAAAAGTGGTGAAATTTCGGATCCGGGTCCGATGATTCAGGGAAACTTGATTGGAATAGCTACTGGAAGCTTACCGGTCACAATGCATCGAGAATTGGCTTCGTCGGGATCTGACGAATTTTTACGGATTTCCCTAGGCAGTACCCTAGGGAAAAGCACCAAGATCGAAAAATCGTAAAAAGTGGTGAAATTTCGGATCCGGGTCCGATGATTCAGGGAAACTTGATTGGAATAGCTACTGGAAGCTTACCGGTCACAATGCATCGAGAATTGGCTTCGTCGGGATCTGACGAATTTTTACGGATTTCCCTAGGCAGTACCCTAGGGAAAAGCACCAAGATCGAAAAATCGTAAAAAGTGGTGAAATTTCGGATCCGGGTCCGATGATTCAGGGAAACTTGATTGGAATAGCTACTGGAAGCTTACCGGTCACAATGCATCGAGAATTGGCTTCGTCGGGATCTGACGAATTTTTACGGATTTCCCTAGGCAGTACCCTAGGGAAAAGCACCAAGATCGAAAAATCGTAAAAAGTGGTGAAATTTCGGATCCGGGTCCGATGATTCAGGGAAACTTGATTGGAATAGCTACTGGAAGCTTACCGGTCACAATGCATCGAGAATTGGCTTCGTCGGGATCTGACGAATTTTTACGGATTTCCCTAGGCAGTACCCTAGGGAAAAGCACCAAGATCGAAAAATCGTAAAAAGTGGTGAAATTTCGGATCCGGGTCCGATGATTCAGGGAAACTTGATTGGAATAGCTACTGGAAGCTTACCGGTCACAATGCATCGAGAATTGGCTTCGTCGGGATCTGACGAATTTTTACGGATTTCCCTAGGCAGTACCCTAGGGAAAAGCACCAAGATCGAAAAATCGTAAAAAGTGGTGAAATTTCGGATCCGGGTCCGATGATTCAGGGAAACTTGATTGGAATAGCTACTGGAAGCTTACCGGTCACAATGCATCGAGAATTGGCTTCGTCGGGATCTGACGAATTTTTACGGATTTCCCTAGGCAGTACCCTAGGGAAAAGCACCAAGATCGAAAAATCGTAAAAAGTGGTGAAATTTCGGATCCGGGTCCGATGATTCAGGGAAACTTGATTGGAATAGCTACTGGAAGCTTACCGGTCACAATGCATCGAGAATTGGCTTCGTCGGGATCTGACGAATTTTTACGGATTTCCCTAGGCAGTACCCTAGGGAAAAGCACCAAGATCGAAAAATCGTAAAAAGTGGTGAAATTTCGGATCCGGGTCCGATGATTCAGGGAAACTTGATTGGAATAGCTACTGGAAGCTTACCGGTCACAATGCATCGAGAATTGGCTTCGTCGGGATCTGACGAATTTTTACGGATTTCCCTAGGCAGTACCCTAGGGAAAAGCACCAAGATCGAAAAATCGTAAAAAGTGGTGAAATTTCGGATCCGGGTCCGATGATTCAGGGAAACTTGATTGGAATAGCTACTGGAAGCTTACCGGTCACAATGCATCGAGAATTGGCTTCGTCGGGATCTGACGAATTTTTACGGATTTCCCTAGGCAGTACCCTAGGGAAAAGCACCAAGATCGAAAAATCGTAAAAAGTGGTGAAATTTCGGATCCGGGTCCGATGATTCAGGGAAACTTGATTGGAATAGCTACTGGAAGCTTACCGGTCACAATGCATCGAGAATTGGCTTCGTCGGGATCTGACGAATTTTTACGGATTTCCCTAGGCAGTACCCTAGGGAAAAGCACCAAGATCGAAAAATCGTAAAAAGTGGTGAAATTTCGGATCCGGGTCCGATGATTCAGGGAAACTTGATTGGAATAGCTACTGGAAGCTTACCGGTCACAATGCATCGAGAATTGGCTTCGTCGGGATCTGACGAATTTTTACGGATTTCCCTAGGCAGTACCCTAGGGAAAAGCACCAAGATCGAAAAATCGTAAAAAGTGGTGAAATTTCGGATCCGGGTCCGATGATTCAGGGAAACTTGATTGGAATAGCTACTGGAAGCTTACCGGTCACAATGCATCGAGAATTGGCTTCGTCGGGATCTGACGAATTTTTACGGATTTCCCTAGGCAGTACCCTAGGGAAAAGCACCAAGATCGAAAAATCGTAAAAAGTGGTGAAATTTCGGATCCGGGTCCGATGATTCAGGGAAACTTGATTGGAATAGCTACTGGAAGCTTACCGGTCACAATGCATCGAGAATTGGCTTCGTCGGGATCTGACGAATTTTTACGGATTTCCCTAGGCAGTACCCTAGGGAAAAGCACCAAGATCGAAAAATCGTAAAAAGTGGTGAAATTTCGGATCCGGGTCCGATGATTCAGGGAAACTTGATTGGAATAGCTACTGGAAGCTTACCGGTCACAATGCATCGAGAATTGGCTTCGTCGGGATCTGACGAATTTTTACGGATTTCCCTAGGCAGTACCCTAGGGAAAAGCACCAAGATCGAAAAATCGTAAAAAGTGGTGAAATTTCGGATCCGGGTCCGATGATTCAGGGAAACTTGATTGGAATAGCTACTGGAAGCTTACCGGTCACAATGCATCGAGAATTGGCTTCGTCGGGATCTGACGAATTTTTACGGATTTCCCTAGGCAGTACCCTAGGGAAAAGCACCAAGATCGAAAAATCGTAAAAAGTGGTGAAATTTCGGATCCGGGTCCGATGATTCAGGGAAACTTGATTGGAATAGCTACTGGAAGCTTACCGGTCACAATGCATCGAGAATTGGCTTCGTCGGGATCTGACGAATTTTTACGGATTTCCCTAGGCAGTACCCTAGGGAAAAGCACCAAGATCGAAAAATCGTAAAAAGTGGTGAAATTTCGGATCCGGGTCCGATGATTCAGGGAAACTTGATTGGAATAGCTACTGGAAGCTTACCGGTCACAATGCATCGAGAATTGGCTTCGTCGGGATCTGACGAATTTTTACGGATTTCCCTAGGCAGTACCCTAGGGAAAAGCACCAAGATCGAAAAATCGTAAAAAGTGGTGAAATTTCGGATCCGGGTCCGATGATTCAGGGAAACTTGATTGGAATAGCTACTGGAAGCTTACCGGTCACAATGCATCGAGAATTGGCTTCGTCGGGATCTGACGAATTTTTACGGATTTCCCTAGGCAGTACCCTAGGGAAAAGCACCAAGATCGAAAAATCGTAAAAAGTGGTGAAATTTCGGATCCGGGTCCGATGATTCAGGGAAACTTGATTGGAATAGCTACTGGAAGCTTACCGGTCACAATGCATCGAGAATTGGCTTCGTCGGGATCTGACGAATTTTTACGGATTTCCCTAGGCAGTACCCTAGGGAAAAGCACCAAGATCGAAAAATCGTAAAAAGTGGTGAAATTTCGGATCCGGGTCCGATGATTCAGGGAAACTTGATTGGAATAGCTACTGGAAGCTTACCGGTCACAATGCATCGAGAATTGGCTTCGTCGGGATCTGACGAATTTTTACGGATTTCCCTAGGCAGTACCCTAGGGAAAAGCACCAAGATCGAAAAATCGTAAAAAGTGGTGAAATTTCGGATCCGGGTCCGATGATTCAGGGAAACTTGATTGGAATAGCTACTGGAAGCTTACCGGTCACAATGCATCGAGAATTGGCTTCGTCGGGATCTGACGAATTTTTACGGATTTCCCTAGGCAGTACCCTAGGGAAAAGCACCAAGATCGAAAAATCGTAAAAAGTGGTGAAATTTCGGATCCGGGTCCGATGATTCAGGGAAACTTGATTGGAATAGCTACTGGAAGCTTACCGGTCACAATGCATCGAGAATTGGCTTCGTCGGGATCTGACGAATTTTTACGGATTTCCCTAGGCAGTACCCTAGGGAAAAGCACCAAGATCGAAAAATCGTAAAAAGTGGTGAAATTTCGGATCCGGGTCCGATGATTCAGGGAAACTTGATTGGAATAGCTACTGGAAGCTTACCGGTCACAATGCATCGAGAATTGGCTTCGTCGGGATCTGACGAATTTTTACGGATTTCCCTAGGCAGTACCCTAGGGAAAAGCACCAAGATCGAAAAATCGTAAAAAGTGGTGAAATTTCGGATCCGGGTCCGATGATTCAGGGAAACTTGATTGGAATAGCTACTGGAAGCTTACCGGTCACAATGCATCGAGAATTGGCTTCGTCGGGATCTGACGAATTTTTACGGATTTCCCTAGGCAGTACCCTAGGGAAAAGCACCAAGATCGAAAAATCGTAAAAAGTGGTGAAATTTCGGATCCGGGTCCGATGATTCAGGGAAACTTGATTGGAATAGCTACTGGAAGCTTACCGGTCACAATGCATCGAGAATTGGCTTCGTCGGGATCTGACGAATTTTTACGGATTTCCCTAGGCAGTACCCTAGGGAAAAGCACCAAGATCGAAAAATCGTAAAAAGTGGTGAAATTTCGGATCCGGGTCCGATGATTCAGGGAAACTTGATTGGAATAGCTACTGGAAGCTTACCGGTCACAATGCATCGAGAATTGGCTTCGTCGGGATCTGACGAATTTTTACGGATTTCCCTAGGCAGTACCCTAGGGAAAAGCACCAAGATCGAAAAATCGTAAAAAGTGGTGAAATTTCGGATCCGGGTCCGATGATTCAGGGAAACTTGATTGGAATAGCTACTGGAAGCTTACCGGTCACAATGCATCGAGAATTGGCTTCGTCGGGATCTGACGAATTTTTACGGATTTCCCTAGGCAGTACCCTAGGGAAAAGCACCAAGATCGAAAAATCGTAAAAAGTGGTGAAATTTCGGATCCGGGTCCGATGATTCAGGGAAACTTGATTGGAATAGCTACTGGAAGCTTACCGGTCACAATGCATCGAGAATTGGCTTCGTCGGGATCTGACGAATTTTTACGGATTTCCCTAGGCAGTACCCTAGGGAAAAGCACCAAGATCGAAAAATCGTAAAAAGTGGTGAAATTTCGGATCCGGGTCCGATGATTCAGGGAAACTTGATTGGAATAGCTACTGGAAGCTTACCGGTCACAATGCATCGAGAATTGGCTTCGTCGGGATCTGACGAATTTTTACGGATTTCCCTAGGCAGTACCCTAGGGAAAAGCACCAAGATCGAAAAATCGTAAAAAGTGGTGAAATTTCGGATCCGGGTCCGATGATTCAGGGAAACTTGATTGGAATAGCTACTGGAAGCTTACCGGTCACAATGCATCGAGAATTGGCTTCGTCGGGATCTGACGAATTTTTACGGATTTCCCTAGGCAGTACCCTAGGGAAAAGCACCAAGATCGAAAAATCGTAAAAAGTGGTGAAATTTCGGATCCGGGTCCGATGATTCAGGGAAACTTGATTGGAATAGCTACTGGAAGCTTACCGGTCACAATGCATCGAGAATTGGCTTCGTCGGGATCTGACGAATTTTTACGGATTTCCCTAGGCAGTACCCTAGGGAAAAGCACCAAGATCGAAAAATCGTAAAAAGTGGTGAAATTTCGGATCCGGGTCCGATGATTCAGGGAAACTTGATTGGAATAGCTACTGGAAGCTTACCGGTCACAATGCATCGAGAATTGGCTTCGTCGGGATCTGACGAATTTTTACGGATTTCCCTAGGCAGTACCCTAGGGAAAAGCACCAAGATCGAAAAATCGTAAAAAGTGGTGAAATTTCGGATCCGGGTCCGATGATTCAGGGAAACTTGATTGGAATAGCTACTGGAAGCTTACCGGTCACAATGCATCGAGAATTGGCTTCGTCGGGATCTGACGAATTTTTACGGATTTCCCTAGGCAGTACCCTAGGGAAAAGCACCAAGATCGAAAAATCGTAAAAAGTGGTGAAATTTCGGATCCGGGTCCGATGATTCAGGGAAACTTGATTGGAATAGCTACTGGAAGCTTACCGGTCACAATGCATCGAGAATTGGCTTCGTCGGGATCTGACGAATTTTTACGGATTTCCCTAGGCAGTACCCTAGGGAAAAGCACCAAGATCGAAAAATCGTAAAAAGTGGTGAAATTTCGGATCCGGGTCCGATGATTCAGGGAAACTTGATTGGAATAGCTACTGGAAGCTTACCGGTCACAATGCATCGAGAATTGGCTTCGTCGGGATCTGACGAATTTTTACGGATTTCCCTAGGCAGTACCCTAGGGAAAAGCACCAAGATCGAAAAATCGTAAAAAGTGGTGAAATTTCGGATCCGGGTCCGATGATTCAGGGAAACTTGATTGGAATAGCTACTGGAAGCTTACCGGTCACAATGCATCGAGAATTGGCTTCGTCGGGATCTGACGAATTTTTACGGATTTCCCTAGGCAGTACCCTAGGGAAAAGCACCAAGATCGAAAAATCGTAAAAAGTGGTGAAATTTCGGATCCGGGTCCGATGATTCAGGGAAACTTGATTGGAATAGCTACTGGAAGCTTACCGGTCACAATGCATCGAGAATTGGCTTCGTCGGGATCTGACGAATTTTTACGGATTTCCCTAGGCAGTACCCTAGGGAAAAGCACCAAGATCGAAAAATCGTAAAAAGTGGTAAAATTTCGGATCCGGGTCCGATGATTCAGGGAAACTTGATTGGAATAGCTACTGGAAGCTTACCGGTCACAATGCATCGAGAATTGGCTTCGTCGGGATCTGACGAATTTTTACGGATTTCCCTAGGCAGTACCCTAGGGAAAAGCACCAAGATCGAAAAATCGTAAAAAGTGGTGAAATTTCGGATCCGGGTCCGATGATTCAGGGAAACTTGATTGGAATAGCTACTGGAAGCTTACCGGTCACAATGCATCGAGAATTGGCTTCGTCGGGATCTGACGAATTTTTACGGATTTCCCTAGGCTAGTACCCTAGGGAAAAGCACCAAGATCGAAAAATCGTAAAAAGTGGTGAAATTTCGGATCCGGCTCCGATGATTCAGGGAAACTTGATTGGAATAGCTACTGGAAGCTTACCGGTCACAATGCATCGAGAATTGGCTTCGTCGGGATCTGACGAATTTTTACGGATTTCCCTAGGCAGTACCCTAGGGAAAAGCACCAATATCGAAAAATCGTAAAAAGTGGTGAAATTTCGGATCCGGGTCCGATGATTCAGGGAAACTTGATTGGAATAGCTACTGGAAGCTTACCGGTCACAATGCATCGAGAATTGGCTTCGTCGGGATCTGACGAATTTTTACGGATTTCCCTAGGCAGTACCCTAGGGAAAAGCACCAAGATCGAAAAATCGTAAAAAGTGGTGAAATTTCGGATCCGGGTCCGATGATTCACAAGATCGAAAAATCGTAAAAAGTGGTGAAATTTCGGATCCGGGTCCGATGATTCAGGGAAACTTGATTGGAATAGCTACTGGAAGCTTACCGGTCACAATGCATCGAGAATTGGCTTCGTCGGGATCTGACGAATTTTTACGGATTTCCCTAGGCGGTACCCTAGGGAAAAGCACCAAGATCGAAAAATCGTAAAAAGTGGTGAAATTTCGGATCCGGGTCCGATGATTCAGGGAAACTTGATTGGAATAGCTACTAGAAGCTTACCGGTCACAATGCATCGAGAATTTGCTTCGTCGGGATCTGACGAATTTTTACGGATTTCCCTCGGCAGTACCCTAGGGAAAAGCACCAAGATCGAAAAATCGTAAAAAGTGGTGAAATTTCGGATCCGGGTCCGATGATTCAGGGAAACTTGATTGGAATAGCTACTGGAAGCTTACCGGTCAATTTGCATCGAGAATTGGCTTCGTCGGGATCTGACGAATTTTTACGGATTTCCCTAGGCGGTACCCTAGGGAAAAGCACCAAGATCGAAAAATCGTAAAAAGTGGTGAAATTTCGGATACGGGTCCGATGATTCAGGGAAACTTGATTGGAATAGCTACTGGAAGCTTACCGGTCACAATGCATCGAGAATTGGCTTCGTCAGGATCTGACGAATTTTTACGGATTTCCCTAGGCGGTACCCTAGGGAAAAGCACCAAGATCGAAAAATCGTAAAAAGTGGTGAAATTTCGGATCCGGGTCCGATGATTCAGGGAAACTTGATTGGAATAGCTACTGGAAGCTTACCGGTCACAATGCATCGAGAATTTGCTTCGTCGGGATCTGACGAATTTTTACGGATTTCCCTAGGCGGTACCCTAGGGAAAAGCACCAAGATCGAAAAATCGTAAAAAGTGGTGAAATTTCGGATCCGGGTCCGATGATTCAGGGAAACTTGATTGGAATAGCTACTGGAAGCTTACCGGTCACAATGCATCGAGAATTGGCTTCGTCGGGATCTGACGAATTTTTACGGATTTCCCTAGGCAGTACCCTAGGGAAAAGCACCAAGATCGAAAAACCGTAAAAAGTGGTGAAATTCTGGATCCGGGTCCGATAATTCTGGGAAACTTGATTGGAATAGCTACTGGAAGCTTACCGGTCACAATGCATCGAGAATTGGCTTCGTCGGGATCTGACGAATTTTTACGGATTTCCCTAGGCAGTACCCTAGGGAAAAGCACCAAGATCGAAAAACCGTAAAAAGTGGTGAAATTCTGGATCCGGGTCCGATAATTCAGGGAAACTTGATTGGAATAGCTACTGAAAGCTTACCGGTCACAATGCATCGAGAATTGGCTTCGTCGGGATCTGACGAATTTTTACGGATTTCCCTAGGCAGTACCCTAGGGAAAAGCACCAAGATCGAAAAATCGTAAAAAGTGGTGAAATTCTGGATCCGGGTCCGATAATTCAGGGAAACTTGATTGGAATAGCTACTGGAAGCTTACCGGTCACAATGCATCGAGAATTGGCTTCGTCGGGATCTGACGAATTTTTACGGATTTCCCTAGGCAGTACCCTAGGGAAAAGCACCAAGATCGAAAAATCGTAAAAAGTGGTGAAATTCTGGATCCGGGTCCGATAATTCTGGGAAACTTGATTGGAATAGCTACTGGAAGCTTACCGGTCACAATACATCGAGAATTGGCTTCGTCGGGATCTGACGAATTTTTACGGATTTCCCTATGCAGTACCCTAGGGAAAAGAACCAAGATCGAAAAAACCGTAAAAAGTGGTGAAATTCTGGATCCGGGTCCGATAATTCAGGGAAACTTGATTGGAATAGCTACTGGAAGCTTACCGGTCACAATGCATCGAGAATTGGCTTCGTCGGGATCTGACGAATTTTTACGGATTTCCCTAGGCAGTACCCTAGGGAAAAGCACCAAGATCGAAAAATCGTAAAAAGTGGTGAAATTCTGGATCCGGGTCCGATAATTCAGGGAAACTTGATTGGAATAGCTACAGGAAGCTTACCGGTCACAATGCATCGAGAATTGGCTTCGTCGGGATCTGACGAATTTTTACGGATTTCCCTAGGCAGTACCCTAGGGAAAAGCACCAAGATCGAAAAATCGTAAAAAGTGGTGAAATTCTGGATCCGGGTCCGATAATTCAGGGAAACTTGATTGGAATAGCTACTGGAAGCTTACCGGTCACAATGCATCGAGAATTGGCTTCGTCGGGATCTGACGAATTTTTACGGATTTCCCTAGGCAGTACCCTAGGGAAAAGCACCAAGATCGAAAAATCGTAAAAAGTGGTGAAATTCTGGATCCGGGTCCGATAATTCTGGGAAACTTGATTGGAATAGCTACTGGAAGCTTACCGGTCACAATACATCGAGAATTGGCTTCGTCGGGATCTGACGAATTTTTACGGATTTCCCTATGCAGTACCCTAGGGAAAAGAACCAAGATCGAAAAACCGTAAAAAGTGGTGAAATTCTGGATCCGGGTCCGATAATTCAGGGAAACTTGATTGGAATAGCTACTGGAAGCTTACCGGTCACAATGCATCGAGAATTGGCTTCGTCGGGATCTGACGAATTTTTACGGATTTCCCTAGGCAGTACCCTAGGGAAAAGCACCAAGATCGAAAAATCGTAAAAAGTGGTGAAATTCTGGATCCGGGTCCGATAATTCAGGGAAACTTGATTGGAATAGCTACTGGAAGCTTACCGGTCACAATGCATCGAGAATTGGCTTCGTCGGGATCTGACGAATTTTTACGGATTTCCCTAGGCAGTACCCTAGGGAAAAGCACCAAGATCGAAAAACCGTAAAAAGTGGTGAAATTCTGGATCCGGGTCCGATAATTCAGGGAAACTTGATTGGAATAGCTACTGAAAGCTTACCGGTCACAATGCATCGAGAATTGGCTTCGTCGGGATCTGACGAATTTTTACGGATTTCCCTAGGCAGTACCCTAGGGAAAAGCACCAAGATCGAAAAATCGTAAAAAGTGGTGAAATTCTGGATCCGGGTCCGATAATTCAGGGAAACTTGATTGGAATAGCTACTGGAAGCTTACCGGTCACAATGCATCGAGAATTGGCTTCGTCGGGATCTGACGAATTTTTACGGATTTCCCTAGGCAGTACCCTAGGGAAAAGCACCAAGATCGAAAAATCGTAAAAAGTGGTGAAATTCTGGATCCGGGTCCGATAATTCTGGGAAACTTGATTGGAATAGCTACTGGAAGCTTACCGGTCACAATACATCGAGAATTGGCTTCGTCGGGATCTGACGAATTTTTACGGATTTCCCTATGCAGTACCCTAGGGAAAAGAACCAAGATCGAAAAACCGTAAAAAGTGGTGAAATTCTGGATCCGGGTCCGATAATTCAGGGAAACTTGATTGGAATAGCTACTGGAAGCTTACCGGTCACAATGCATCGAGAATTGGCTTCGTCGGGATCTGACGAATTTTTACGGATTTCCCTAGGCAGTACCCTAGGGAAAAGCACCAAGATCGAAAAATCGTAAAAAGTGGTGAAATTCTGGATCCCGGTCCGATAATTCAGGGAAACTTGATTGGAATAGCTACAGGAAGCTTACCGGTCACAATGCATCGAGAATTGGCTTCGTCGGGATCTGACGAATTTTTACGGATTTCCCTAGGCAGTACCCTAGGGAAAAGCACCAAGATCGAAAAATCGTAAAAAGTGGTGAAATTCTGGATCCGGGTCCGATAATTCAGGGAAACTTGATTGGAATAGCTACTGGAAGCTTACCGGTCACAATGCATCGAGAATTGTCTTCGTCGGGATCTGACGAATTATTACGGATTTCCCTAGGCAGTAGTACCCTAGGGAAAAGCACCAAGATCGAAAAATCGTAAAAAGTGGTGAAATTCTGGATCCGGGTCCGATAATTCAGGGAAACTTGATTGGAATAGCTACTGGAAGCTTACCGGTCACAATGCATCGAGAATTGGCTTCGTCGGGATCTGACGAATTTTTACGGATTTCCCTAGGCAGTACCCTAGGGAAAAGCACCAAGATCGAAAAATCGTAAAAAGTGGTGAAATTCTGGATCCGGGTCCGATAATTCAGGGAAACTTGATTGGAATAGCTACTGGAAGCTTACCGGTCACAATGCATCGAGAATTGGCTTCGTCGGGATCTGACGAATTTTTACGGATTTCCCTAGGCAGTAGTACCCTAGAGAAAAGCACCAATATCTAAAAATCATAAAAGTGGTGAAATTCTGGATTCGGGTCCGATAATTCAGGGAAACTTGATTGGAATAGCTACTGGAAGCTTACCGGTCACAATGCATCGAGAATTGGCTTCGTCGGGATCTGACGAATTTTTACGGATTTCCCTAGGCAGTAGTACCCTAGGGAAAAGCACCAAGATCGAAAAATCGTAAAAAGTGGTGAAATTCTGGATCCGGGTCCGATAATTCAGGGAAACTTGATTGGAATAGCTACTGGAAGTTTACCGGTCACAATGCATCGAGAATTTGCTTCGTTGGGATCTGACGAATTTTTACGGATTTCCCTAGGCAGTAGTACCCTAGGGAAAAGCACCAAGATCGAAAAATCGTAAAAAGTGGTGAAATTCTGGATCCGGGTCCGATAATTCAGGGAAACTTTATTGGAATAGCTACTGGAAGCTTACCGGTCACAATGCATCGAGAATTGGCTTCGTCGGGATCTGACGAATTTTTACGGATTTCCCTAGGCAGTACCCTAGGGAAAAGCACCAAGATCGAAAAATCGTAAAAAGTGGTGGTGAAATTCTGGATCCGGGTCCGATAATTCAGGGAAACTTGATTGGAATAGCTACTGGAAGCTTACCGGTCACAATGCTTTGAGAATTGGCTTCGTCGGGATCTGACGAATTTTACGGATTTCCCTAGGCAATACCCTAGGAAAAGCACCAAGATCGAAAAATCGTAAAAAGTGGTGAAATTCTGGATCCGGGTCCGATAATTCAGGGAAACTTGATTGGAATAGCTACTGGAAGCTTACCGGTCACAATGCATCGAGAATTGGCTTCGTCGGGATCTGACGAATTTTTACGAATTTCCCTAGGCAGTAGTACCCTAGGGAAAAGCACCAAGATCGAAAAATCGTAAAAAGTGGTGAAATTCTGGATCCGGGTCCGATAATTAAGGGAAACTTGATTGGAATAGCTACTGGAAGCTTACCGTCACAATGCATCGAGAATTGCCTTCGTCGGGATCTGACGAATTTTTACGGATTTCCCTAGGCAGTAGTACCCTAGGGAAAAGCACCAAGATCGAAAAATCGTAAAAAGTGGTGAAATTCTTGATCCGGGCTGATAATTCAGGGAAACTTGATTGGAATAGCTACTGGAAGCTTACCCGGTCACAATGCCATCGAGAATTGGCTTCGTCGGGATCTGACGAATTTTTACGAATTTCCCTAGGCAGTAGTACCCTAGGGAAAAGCACCAAGATCGAAAAATCGTAAAAAGTGGTGAAATTCTGGATCGGGTCCGATAATTCAGGGAAACTTGATTGGAATAGCTACTGGAAGCTTACCGGTCACAATGCATCGAGAATTGGCTTCGTCGGGATCTGACGAATTTTTACGGATTTCCCTAGGCAGTACCCTAGGGAAAAGCACCAAGATCGAAAAATCGTAAAAAGTGGTGAAATTCTGGATCCGGGTCCGATAATTCAGGGAAACTTGATTGGAATAGCTACTGGAAGCTTACCGGTCACAATGCATCGAGAATTGGCTTCGTCGGGATCTGACGATTTTTTATGGATTTTCCTAGGCAGTACCCTAGGGAAAAGCACCAAGATCGAAAAATCGTAAAAAGTGGTGAAATTCTGGATCCGGGTCCGATAATTCAGGGAAACTTGATTGGAATAGCTACTGGAAGCTTACCGGTCACAATGCATTGAGAATTGGCTTCGTCGGGATCTGACGAATTTTTACGGATTTCCCTAGGCAGTACCCTAGGGAAAAGCACCAAGATCGAAAAATCATAAAAAGTGGTGAAATTCTGGATCCGGGTCCGATAATTCAGGGAAACTTGATTGGAATAGCTACTGGAAGCTTACCGGTCACAATGCATCGAGAATTGGCTTCGTCGGGATCTGACGAATTTTTACGGATTTCCCTAGGCAGTACCCTAGGGAAAAGCACCAAGATCGAAAAATCGTACAAAGTGGTGAAATTCTGGATCCGGGTCCGATAATTCAGGGAAACTTGATTGGAATAGCTACTGGAAGCTTACCATTCACAATGCATCGAGAATTGGCTTCGTCGGGATCTGACGAATTTTTACGGATTTCCCTAGGCAGTACCCTAGGGAAAAGCACCAAGATCGAAAAATCGTAATAAGTG
Organism: Excoecaria cochinchinensis; assembly: GCA_947683425.1. Lineage (NCBI taxonomy): Eukaryota > Viridiplantae > Streptophyta > Magnoliopsida > Malpighiales > Euphorbiaceae > Excoecaria > Excoecaria cochinchinensis. The sequence goes on from CANTUQ010000516.1 coordinate 21,069, forward strand.
GTGAAATTCTGGTTCCGGGTCCGATAATTCAGGGAAACTTGATTGGAATAGCTACTGGAAGCTTACCGGTCACAATGCATCGAGAATTGGCTTCGTCGGGATCTGACGAATTTTCACGGATTTCCCTAGGCAGTACCCTAGGGAAAAGCACCAAGATCGAAAAATCGTAAAAAGTGGTGAAATTCTGGATCCGGGTCCGATAATTCAGGGAAACTTGATTGGAATAGCTACTGGAAGCTTACCGGTCACAATGCATTGAGAATTGGCTTCGTCGTGATCTGACGAATTTTTACGGATTTTCCTAGGCAGTACCCTAGGGAAAAGCACCAAGATCGAAAAATCGTAAAAAGTGGTGAAATTCTGGATCCGGGTCCGATAATTCAGGGAAACTTGATTGGAATAGCTACTGGAAGCTTACCGGTCACAATGCATCGAGAATTGGCTTCGTCGGGATCTGACGAATTTTTACGGATTTCCCTAGGCAGGTCACAATGCATCGAGAATTGGCTTCGTCGGGATCTGACGAATTTTCACGGATTTCCCTAGGCAGTGCCCTAGGGAAAAGCACCAAGATCGAAAAATCGTAAAAAGTGGTGAAATTCTGGATCCGGGTCCGATAATTAAGGGAAACTTGATTGGAATAGCTACTGGAAGCTTACCGGTCACAATGCATCGAGAATTGCCTTCGTCGGGATCTGACGAATTTTTACGGATTTCCCTAGGCAGTAGTACCCTAGGGAAAAGCACCAAGATCGAAAAATCGTAAAAAGTGGTGAAATTCTTGATCCGGGTCCGATAATTCAGGGAAACTTGATTGGAATAGCTACTGGAAGCTTACCGGTCACAATGCATCGAGAATTGGCTTCGTCGGGATCTGACGAATTTTTACGAATTTCCCTAGGCAGTAGTACCCTAGGGAAAAGCACCAAGATCGAAAAATCGTAAAAAGTGGTGAAATTCTGGATCCGGGTCCGATAATTCAGGGAAACTTGATTGGAATAGCTACTGGAAGCTTACCGGTCACAATGCATCGAGAATTGGCTTCGTCGGGATCTGACGAATTTTTACGGATTTCCCTAGGCAGTACCCTAGGGAAAAGCACCAAGATCGAAAAATCGTAAAAAGTGGTGAAATTTCGGATCCGGGTCCGATGATTCAGGGAAACTTGATTGGAATAGCTACTGGAAGCTTACCGGTCACAATGCATCGAGAATTGGCTTCGTCGGGATCTGACGAATTTTTACGGATTTCCCTAGGCAGTACCCTAGGGAAAAGCACCAAGATCGAAAAATCGTAAAAAGTGGTGAAATTCTGGATCCGGGTCCGATAATTCAGGGAAACTTGATTGGAATAGCTACTGGAAGCTTACCGGTCACAATGCATCGAGAATTGGCTTCGTCGGGATCTGACGAATTTTTACGGATTTCCCTAGGCAGTACCCTAGGGAAAAGCACCAAGATCGAAAAATCGTAAAAAGTGGTGAAATTCTGGATCCGGGTCCGATAATTCAGGGAAACTTGATTGGAATAGCTACTGGAAGCTTACCGGTCACAATGCATCGAGAATTGGCTTCGTCGGGATCTGACGAATTTTTACGGATTTCCCTAGGCAGTAGTACCCTAGAGAAAAGCACCAATATCTAAAAATCATAAAAGTGGTGAAATTCTGGATTCGGGTCCGATAATTCAGGGAAACTTGATTGGAATAGCTACTGGAAGCTTACCGGTCACAATGCATCGAGAATTGGCTTCGTCGGGATCTGACGAATTTTTACGGATTTCCCTAGGCAGTAGTACCCTAGGGAAAAGCACCAAGATCGAAAAATCGTAAAAAGTGGTGAAATTCTGGATCCGGGTCCGATAATTCAGGGAAACTTGATTGGAATAGCTACTGGAAGTTTACCGGTCACAATGCATCGAGAATTTGCTTCGTTGGGATCTGACGAATTTTTACGGATTTCCCTAGGCAGTAGTACCCTAGGGAAAAGCACCAAGATCGAAAAATCGTAAAAAGTGGTGAAATTCTGGATCCGGGTCCGATAATTCAGGGAAACTTTATTGGAATAGCTACTGGAAGCTTACCGGTCACAATGCATCGAGAATTGGCTTCGTCGGGATCTGACGAATTTTTACGGATTTCCCTAGGCAGTACCCTAGGGAAAAGCACCAAGATCGAAAAATCGTAAAAAGTGGTGAAATTCTGGATCCGGGTCCGATAATTCAGGGAAACTTGATTGGAATAGCTACTGGAAGCTTACCGGTCACAATGCTTTGAGAATTGGCTTCGTCGGGATCTGACGAATTTTTACGGATTTCCCTAGGCAATACCCTAGGGAAAAGCACCAAGATCGAAAAATCGTAAAAAGTGGTGAAATTCTAGATCCGGGTCCGATAATTCAGGGAAACTTGATTGGAATAGCTACTGGAAGCTTACCGGTCACAATGCATCGAGAATTGGCTTCGTCGGGATCTGACGAATTTTTACGAATTTCCCTAGGCAGTAGTACCCTAGGGAAAAGCACCAAGATCGAAAAATCGTAAAAAGTGGTGAAATTCTGGATCCGGGTCCGATAATTAAGGGAAACTTGATTGGAATAGCTACTGGAAGCTTACCGGTCACAATGCATCGAGAATTGCCTTCGTCGGGATCTGACGAATTTTTACGGATTTCCCTAGGCAGTAGTACCCTAGGGAAAAGCACCAAGATCGAAAAATCGTAAAAAGTGGTGAAATTCTTGATCCGGGTCCGATAATTCAGGGAAACTTGATTGGAATAGCTACTGGAAGCTTACCGGTCACAATGCATCGAGAATTGGCTTCGTCGGGATCTGACGAATTTTTACGAATTTCCCTAGGCAGTAGTACCCTAGGGAAAAGCACCAAGATCGAAAAATCGTAAAAAGTGGTGAAATTCTGGATCCGGGTCCGATAATTCAGGGAAACTTGATTGGAATAGCTACTGGAAGCTTACCGGTCACAATGCATCGAGAATTGGCTTCGTCGGGATCTGACGAATTTTTACGGATTTCCCTAGGCAGTACCCTAGGGAAAAGCACCAAGATCGAAAAATCGTAAAAAGTGGTGAAATTCTGGATCCGGGTCCGATAATTCAGGGAAACTTGATTGGAATAGCTACTGGAAGCTTACCGGTCACAATGCATCGAGAATTGGCTTCGTCGGGATCTGACGATTTTTTATGGATTTCCCTAGGCAGTACCCTAGGGAAAAGCACCAAGATCGAAAAATCGTAAAAAGTGGTGAAATTCTGGATCCGGGTCCGATAATTCAGGGAAACTTGATTGGAATAGCTACTGGAAGCTTACCGGTCACAATGCATTGAGAATTGGCTTCGTCGGGATCTGACGAATTTTTACGGATTTCCCTAGGCAGTACCCTAGGGAAAAGCACCAAGATCGAAAAATCATAAAAAGTGGTGAAATTCTGGATCCGGGTCCGATAATTCAGGGAAACTTGATTGGAATAGCTACTGGAAGCTTACCGGTCACAATGCATCGAGAATTGGCTTCGTCGGGATCTGACGAATTTTTACGGATTTCCCTAGGCAGTACCCTAGGGAAAAGCACCAAGATCGAAAAATCGTAAAAAGTGGTGAAATTCTGGATCCGGGTCCGATAATTCAGGGAAACTTGATTGGAATAGCTACTGGAAGCTTACCATTCACAATGCATCGAGAATTGGCTTCGTCGGGATCTGACGAATTTTTACGGATTTCCCTAGGCAGTACCCTAGGGAAAAGCACCAAGATCGAAAAATCGTAATAAGTGGTGAAATTCTGGTTCCGGGTCCGATAATTCAGGGAAACTTGATTGGAATAGCTACTGGAAGCTTACCGGTCACAATGCATCGAGAATTGGCTTCGTCGGGATCTGACGAATTTTCACGGATTTCCCTAGGCAGTACCCTAGGGAAAAGCACCAAGATCGAAAAATCGTAAAAAGTGGTGAAATTCTGGATCCGGGTCCGATAATTCAGGGAAACTTGATTGGAATAGCTACTGGAAGCTTACCGGTCACAATGCATTGAGAATTGGCTTCGTCGTGATCTGACGAATTTTTACGGATTTTCCTAGGCAGTACCCTAGGGAAAAGCACCAAGATCGAAAAATCGTAAAAAGTGGTGAAATTCTGGATCCGGGTCCGATAATTCAGGGAAACTTGATTGGAATAGCTACTGGAAGCTTACCGGTCACAATGCATCGAGAATTGGCTTCGTCGGGATCTGACGAATTTTTACGGATTTCCCTAGGCAGGTCACAATGCATCGAGAATTGGCTTCGTCGGGATCTGACGAATTTTCACGGATTTCCCTAGGCAGTGCCCTAGGGAAAAGCACCAAGATCGAAAAATCGTAAAAAGTGGTGAAATTCTGGATCCGGGTCCGATAATTAAGGGAAACTTGATTGGAATAGCTACTGGAAGCTTACCGGTCACAATGCATCGAGAATTGCCTTCGTCGGGATCTGACGAATTTTTACGGATTTCCCTAGGCAGTAGTACCCTAGGGAAAAGCACCAAGATCGAAAAATCGTAAAAAGTGGTGAAATTCTTGATCCGGGTCCGATAATTCAGGGAAACTTGATTGGAATAGCTACTGGAAGCTTACCGGTCACAATGCATCGAGAATTGGCTTCGTCGGGATCTGACGAATTTTTACGAATTTCCCTAGGCAGTAGTACCCTAGGGAAAAGCACCAAGATCGAAAAATCGTAAAAAGTGGTGAAATTCTGGATCCGGGTCCGATAATTCAGGGAAACTTGATTGGAATAGCTACTGGAAGCTTACCGGTCACAATGCATCGAGAATTGGCTTCGTCGGGATCTGACGAATTTTTACGGATTTCCCTAGGCAGTACCCTAGGGAAAAGCACCAAGATCGAAAAATCGTAAAAAGTGGTGAAATTCTGGATCCGGGTCCGATAATTCAGGGAAACTTGATTGGAATAGCTACTGGAAGCTTACCGGTCACAATGCATCGAGAATTGGCTTCGTCGGGATCTGACGATTTTTTATGGATTTCCCTAGGCAGTACCCTAGGGAAAAGCACCAAGATCGAAAAATCGTAAAAAGTGGTGAAATTCTGGATCCGGGTCCGATAATTCAGGGAAACTTGATTGGAATAGCTACTGGAAGCTTACCGGTCACAATGCATTGAGAATTGGCTTCGTCGGGATCTGACGAATTTTTACGGATTTCCCTAGGCAGTACCCTAGGGAAAAGCACCAAGATCGAAAAATCATAAAAAGTGGTGAAATTCTGGATCCGGGTCCGATAATTCAGGGAAACTTGATTGGAATAGCTACTGGAAGCTTACCGGTCACAATGCATCGAGAATTGGCTTCGTCGGGATCTGACGAATTTTTACGGATTTCCCTAGGCAGTACCCTAGGGAAAAGCACCAAGATCGAAAAATCGTAAAAAGTGGTGAAATTCTGGATCCGGGTCCGATAATTCAGGGAAACTTGATTGGAATAGCTACTGGAAGCTTACCATTCACAATGCATCGAGAATTGGCTTCGTCGGGATCTGACGAATTTTTACGGATTTCCCTAGGCAGTACCCTAGGGAAAAGCACCAAGATCGAAAAATCGTAATAAGTGGTGAAATTCTGGTTCCGGGTCCGATAATTCAGGGAAACTTGATTGGAATAGCTACTGGAAGCTTACCGGTCACAATGCATCGAGAATTGGCTTCGTCGGGATCTGACGAATTTTCACGGATTTCCCTAGGCAGTACCCTAGGGAAAAGCACCAAGATCGAAAAATCGTAAAAAGTGGTGAAATTCTGGATCCGGGTCCGATAATTCAGGGAAACTTGATTGGAATAGCTACTGGAAGCTTACCGGTCACAATGCATTGAGAATTGGCTTCGTCGTGATCTGACGAATTTTTACGGATTTCCCTAGGCAGTACCCTAGGGAAAAGCACCAAGATCGAAAAATCGTAAAAAGTGGTGAAATTCTGGATCCGGGTCCGATAATTCAGGGAAACTTGATTGGAATAGCTACTGGAAGCTTACCGGTCACAATGCATCGAGAATTGGCTTCGTCGGGATCTGACGAATTTTTACGGATTTCCCTAGGCAGGTCACAATGCATCGAGAATTGGCTTCGTCGGGATCTGACGAATTTTCACGGATTTCCCTAGGCAGTGCCCTAGGGAAAAGCACCAAGATCGAAAAATCGTAAAAAGTGGTGAAATTCTGGATCCGGGTCCGATAATTCAGGGAAACTTGATTGGAATAGCTACTGGAAGCTTACCGGTCACAATGCATCGAGAATTGGCTTCGTCGGGATCTGACGAATTTTTACGGATTTCCCTAGGCAGTACCCTAGGGAAAAGCACCAAGATCGAAAAATCGTAAAAAGTGGTGAAATTCTGGATCCGGGTCCGATAATTCAGGGAAACTTGATTGGAATAGCTACTGGAAGCTTACCGGTCATAATGCATCGAGAATTCGCTTCGTCGGGATCTGACGAATTTTTACGGATTTCCCTAGGCAGTACCCTAGGGAAAAGCACAAAGATCGAAAAATCGTAAAAAGTGGTGAAATTCTGGATCCGGGTCCGATAATTCAGGGAAACTTGATTGGAATAGCTACTGGAAGCTTACCGGTCACAATGCATCGAGAATTGGCTTCGTCGGGATCTGACGAATTTTTACGGATTTCCCTAGGCAGTACCCTAGGGAAAAGCACCAAGATCGAAAAATCGTAAAAAGTGTTGAAATTCTGGATCCGGGTCCGATAATTCAGGGAAACTTGATTGGAATAGCTACTGGAAGCTTACCGGTCACAATGCATCGAGAATTGGCTTCGTCGGGATCTGACGAATTTTTACGGATTTCCCTAGGCAGTACCCTAGGGAAAAGCACCAAGATCGAAAAATCGTAAAAAGTGGTGAAATTCTGGATCCGGGTCCGATAATTCAGGGAAACTTGATTGGAATAGCTACTGGAAGCTTACCGGTCACAATGCATCGAGAATTGGCTTCGTCGGGATCTGACGATTTTTCACGGATTTCCCTAGGCAGTACCCTAGGGAAAAGTACCAAGATCGAAAAATCGTAAAAAGTGGTGAAATTCTGGATCCGGGTCCGATAATTCAGGGAAACTTGATTGGAATAGCTACTGGAAGCTTACCGGTCACAATGCATCGAGAATTGGCTTCGTCGGGATCTGACGAATTTTCACGGATTTCCCTAGGCAATACCCTAGGGAAAAGCACCAAGATCGAAAAATCGTAAAAAGTGGTGAAATTCTGGATCCGGGACAGATAATTCAGGGAAACTTGATTGGAATAGCTACTGGAAGCTTACCGGTCACAATGCATCGAGAATTGGCTTCGTCGGGATCTGACGAATTTTTACGGATTTCCCTAGGCAGTACCCTAGGGAAAAGCACCAAGATCGAAAAATCGTAAAAAGTGGTGAAATTCTGTATCCGTGTCCGATAATTCAGGGAAACTCGATTGGAATAGCTACTGGAAGCTTACCGGTCACAATGCATCGAGAATTGGCTTCGTCGGGATCTGACGAATTTTCACGGATTTCCCTAGGCAGTACCCTAGGGAAAAGCACCAAGATCGAAAAATCGTAAAAAGTGGTGAAATTCTGGATCAGGGTCCGATAATTCAGGGAAACTTGATTGGAATAGCTACTGGAAGCTTACCGGTCACAATGCATCGAGAATTGGCTTCGTCGGGATCTGACGATTTTTCACGGATTTCCCTAGGCAGTACCCTAGGGAAAAGTACCAAGATCGAAAAATCGTAAAAAGTGGTGAAATTCTGGATCCGGGTCCGATAATTCAGGGAAACTTGATTGGAATAGCTACTGGAAGCTTACCGGTCACAATGCATCGAGAATTGGCTTCGTCGGGATCTGACGAATTTTCACGGATTTCCCTAGGCAGTACCCTAGGGAAAAGCACCAAGATCGAAAAATCGTAAAAAGTGGTGAAATTCTGGATCCGGGTCCGATAATTCAGGAAAACTTGATTGGAATAGCTACTGGAAGCTTACCGGTCACAATGCATCGAGAATTGGCTTCGTCGGGATCTGACGAATTTTTACGGATTTCCCTAGGCAGTACCCTAGGGAAAAGCACCAAGATCGAAAAATCGTAAAAAGTGGTGAAATTCTGGATCCGGGTCCGATAATTCAGGGAAACTTGATTGGAATAGCTACTGGAAGCTTACCGGTCACAATGCATCGAGAATTGGCTTCGTCGGGATCTGACGAATTTTTACGGATTTCCCTAGGCAGTACCCTAGGGAAAAGCACCAAGATCGAAAAATCGTAAAAAGTGGTGAAATTCTGGATCCGGGTCCGATAATTCAGGGAAACTTGATTGGAATAGCTACTGGAAGCTTACCGGTCACAATGCATCGAGAATTGGCTTCGTCGGGATCTGACAAATTTTTACGGATTTCCCTAGAAAAGCACCAAGATCGAAAAATCGTAAAAAGTGGTGAAATTCTGGATCCGGGTCCGATAATTCAGGGAAACTTGATTGGAATAGCTACTGGAAGCTTACCGGTCACAATGCATCGAGAATTGGCTTCGTCGGGATCTGACGAATTTTCACGGATTTCCCTAGGCAGTACCCTAGGGAAAAGCACCAAGATCGAAAAATCGTAAAAAGTGGTGAAATTCTGGATCCGGGTCCGATAATTCAGGAAAACTTGATTGGAATAGCTACTGGAAACTTACCGGTCACAATGCATCGAGAATTGGCTTCGTCGGGATCTGACGAATTTTTACGGATTTCCCTAGGCAGTACCCTAGGGAAAAGCACCAAGATCGAAAAATCGTAAAAAGTGGTGAAATTCTGGATCCGGGTCCGATAATTCAGGGAAACTTGATTTGAATAGCTACTGGAAGCTTACCGGTCACAATGCATCGAGAATTGGCTTCGTCGGGATCTGACGAATTTTTACGGATTTCCCTAGGCAGTACCCTAGGGAAAAGCACCAAGATCGAAAAATCGTAAAAAATGGTGAAATTCTGGATCCGGGTCCGATAATTCAGGGAAACTTGATTGGAATAGCTACTGGAAGCTTACCGGTCACAATGCATCGAGAATTGGCTTCGTCGGGATCTGACGAATTTTTACGGATTTCCCTAGGCAGTACCCTAGGGAAAAGCACCAAGATCGAAAAATCGTAAAAAGTGGTGAAATTCTGGATCCGGGTCCGATAATTCAGGGAAACTTGATTGGAATAGCTACTGGAAACTTACCGGTCACAATGCATCGAGAATTGGCTTCGTCGGGATCTGACGAATTTTTACGGATTTCCCTAGGCAGTACCCTAGGGAAAAGCACCAAGATCGAAAAATAGTAAAAAGTGGTGAAATTCTGGATCCGGGTCCAATAATTCAGGGAAACTTGATTGGAATAGCTACTGGAAGCTTACCGGTCACAATGCATCGAGAATTGGCTTCGTCGGGATCTGACGAATTTTTACGGATTTCCCTAGGCAGTACCCTAGGGAAAAGCACCAAGATCGAAAAATCGTAAAAAGTGGTGAAATTCTGGATCCGGGTCCGATAATTCAGGGAAACTTGATTGGAATAGCTACTGGAAGCTTACCGGTCACAATGCATCGAGAATTGGCTTCGTCGGGATCTGACGAATTTTCACGGATTTCCCTAGGCAGTACCCTAGGGAAAAGCACCAAGATCGAAAAATCGTAAAAAGTGGTGAAATTCTGGATCCGGGTCCGATAATTCAGGGAAACTTGATTGGAATAGCTACTGGAAGCTTACCGGTCACAATGCATCGAGAATTGGCTTCGTCGGGATCTGACGAATTTTTACGGATTTCCCTAGGCAGTACCCTAGGGAAAAGCACCAAGATCGAAAAATCGTAAAAAGTGGTGAAATTCTGGATCCGGGTCCGATAATTCAGGGAAACTTGATTGGAATAGCTACTGGAAGCTTACCGGTCACAATGCATCGAGAATTGGCTTCGTCGGGATCTGACGAATTTTCACGGATTTCCCTAGGCAGTATCCTAGGGAAAAGCACCAAGATCGAAAAATCGTAAAAAGTGGTGAAATTCTGGATCCGGGTCCGATAATTCAGGGAAACTTGATTGGAATAGCTACTGGAAGCTTACCGGTCACAATGCATCGAGAATTGGCTTCGTCGGGATCTGACGAATTTTTACGGATTTCCCTAGGCAGTACCCTAGGGAAAAGCACCAAGATCGAAAAATCGTAAAAAGTGGTGAAATTCTGGATCCGGGTCCGATAATTCAGGGAAACTTGATTGGAATAGCTACTGGAAGCTTACCGGTCACAATGCATCGAGAATTGGCTTCGTCGGGATCTGACGAATTTTTACGGATTTCCCTAGGCAGTACCCTAGGGAAAAGCACCAAGATCGAAAAATCGTAAAAAGTGGTGAAATTCTGGATCCGGGTCCGATAATTCAGGGAAACTTGATTGGAATAGCTACTGGAAGCTTACCGGTCACAATGCATCGAGAATTGGCTTCGTCGGGATCTGACGAATTTTTACGGATTTCCCTAGGCAGTACCCTAGGGAAAAGCACCAAGATCGAAAAATCGTAAAAAGTGGTGAAATTCTGGATCCGGGTCCGATAATTCAGGGAAACTTGATTGGAATAGCTACTGGAAGTTTACCGGTCACAATGCATCGAGAATTGGCTTCGTCGGGATCTGACGAATTTTTACGGATTTCCCTAGGCAGTACCCTAGGGAAGGGAAAAGCACCAAGATCGAAAAATCGTAAAAAGTGGTGAAATTCTGGATCCGGGTCCGATAATTCAGGGAAACTTGATTGGAATAGCTACTGGAAGCTTACCGGTCACAATGCATCGAGAATTGGCTTCGTCGGGATCTGACGAATTTTCACGGATTTCCCTAGGCAGTACCCTAGGGAAAAGCACCAAGATCGAAAAATCGTAAAAAGTGGTGAAATTCTGGATCCGGGTCCGATAATTCAGGAAAACTTGATTGGAATAGCTACTGGAAACTTACCGGTCACAATGCATCGAGAATTGGCTTCGTCGGGATCTGACGAATTTTTACGGATTTCCCTAGGCAGTACCCTAGGGAAAAGCACCAAGATCGAAAAATCGTAAAAAGTGGTGAAATTCTGGATCCGGGTCCGATAATTCAGGGAAACTTGATTTGAATAGCTACTGGAAGCTTACCGGTCACAATGCATCGAGAATTGGCTTCGTCGGGATCTGACGAATTTTTACGGATTTCCCTAGGCAGTACCCTAGGGAAAAGCACCAAGATCGAAAAATCGTAAAAAATGGTGAAATTCTGGATCCGGGTCCGATAATTCAGGGAAACTTGATTGGAATAGCTACTGGAAGCTTACCGGTCACAATGCATCGAGAATTGGCTTCGTCGGGATCTGACGAATTTTTACGGATTTCCCTAGGCAGTACCCTAGGGAAAAGCACCAAGATCGAAAAATCGTAAAAAGTGGTGAAATTCTGGATCCGGGTCCGATAATTCAGGGAAACTTGATTGGAATAGCTACTGGAAACTTACCGGTCACAATGCATCGAGAATTGGCTTCGTCGGGATCTGACGAATTTTTACGGATTTCCCTAGGCAGTACCCTAGGGAAAAGCACCAAGATCGAAAAATAGTAAAAAGTGGTGAAATTCTGGATCCGGGTCCAATAATTCAGGGAAACTTGATTGGAATAGCTACTGGAAGCTTACCGGTCACAATGCATCGAGAATTGGCTTCGTCGGGATCTGACGAATTTTTACGGATTTCCCTAGGCAGTACCCTAGGGAAAAGCACCAAGATCGAAAAATCGTAAAAAGTGGTGAAATTCTGGATCCGGGTCCGATAATTCAGGGAAACTTGATTGGAATAGCTACTGGAAGCTTACCGGTCACAATGCATCGAGAATTGGCTTCGTCGGGATCTGACGAATTTTCACGGATTTCCCTAGGCAGTACCCTAGGGAAAAGCACCAAGATCGAAAAATCGTAAAAAGTGGTGAAATTCTGGATCCGGGTCCGATAATTCAGGGAAACTTGATTGGAATAGCTACTGGAAGCTTACCGGTCACAATGCATCGAGAATTGGCTTCGTCGGGATCTGACGAATTTTTACGGATTTCCCTAGGCAGTACCCTAGGGAAAAGCACCAAGATCGAAAAATCGTAAAAAGTGGTGAAATTCTGGATCCGGGTCCGATAATTCAGGGAAACTTGATTGGAATAGCTACTGGAAGCTTACCGGTCACAATGCATCGAGAATTGGCTTCGTCGGGATCTGACGAATTTTCACGGATTTCCCTAGGCAGTATCCTAGGGAAAAGCACCAAGATCGAAAAATCGTAAAAAGTGGTGAAATTCTGGATCCGGGTCCGATAATTCAGGGAAACTTGATTGGAATAGCTACTGGAAGCTTACCGGTCACAATGCATCGAGAATTGGCTTCGTCGGGATCTGACGAATTTTTACGGATTTCCCTAGGCAGTACCCTAGGGAAAAGCACCAAGATCGAAAAATCGTAAAAAGTGGTGAAATTCTGGATCCGGGTCCGATAATTCAGGGAAACTTGATTGGAATAGCTACTGGAAGCTTACCGGTCACAATGCATCGAGAATTGGCTTCGTCGGGATCTGACGAATTTTTACGGATTTCCCTAGGCAGTACCCTAGGGAAAAGCACCAAGATCGAAAAATCGTAAAAAGTGGTGAAATTCTGGATCCGGGTCCGATAATTCAGGGAAACTTGATTGGAATAGCTACTGGAAGCTTACCGGTCACAATGCATCGAGAATTGGCTTCGTCGGGATCTGACGAATTTTTACGGATTTCCCTAGGCAGTACCCTAGGGAAAAGCACCAAGATCGAAAAATCGTAAAAAGTGGTGAAATTCTGGATCCGGGTCCGATAATTCAGGGAAACTTGATTGGAATAGCTACTGGAAGTTTACCGGTCACAATGCATCGAGAATTGGCTTCGTCGGGATCTGACGAATTTTTACGGATTTCCCTAGGCAGTACCCTAGGGAAGGGAAAAGCACCAAGAACGAAAAATCGTAAAAAGTGGTGAAATTCTGGATCCAGGTCCGATAATTCAGGGAAACTTGATTGGAATAGCTACTGGAAGCTTACCGGTCACAATGCATCAAGAATTGGCTTCGTCGGGATCTGACGAATTTTTACGGATTTCCCTAGGCAGTACCCTAGGGAAAAGCACCAAGATCAAAAAATCGTAAAAAGTGGTGAAATTCTGGATCCGGGTCCGATAATTCAGGGAAACTTGATTGGAATAGCTACTGGAAGCTTACCGGTCACAATGCATCGAGAATTGGCTTCGTGGGGATCTGACGATTTTTTACGGATTTCCCTAGGCAGTACCCTAGGGAAAAGCACCAAGATCGAAAAATCGTAAAAAGTGGTGAAATTCTGGATCCGGGTCCGATAATTCAGGGAAACTTGATTGGAATAGCTACTGGAAGCTTACCGGTCACAATGCATCGAGAATTGGCTTCGTCGGGATCTGACGAATTTTTACGGATTTCCCTAGGCAGTACCCTAGGGAAAAGCACCAAGATCGAAAAATCGTAAAAAGTGGTGAAATTCTGGATCCGGGTCCGATAATTCAGGGAAACTTGATTGGAATAGCTACTGGAAGCTTACCGGTCACAATGCATCGAGAATTGGCTTCGTCGGGATCTGACGAATTTTTACGGATTTCCCTAGGCAGTACCCTAGGGAAAAGCACCAAGATCGAAAAATCGTAAAAAGTGGTGAAATTCTGGATCCGGGTCCGATAATTCAAGGAAACTTGATTGGAATAGCTACTGGAAGCTTACCGGTCACAATGCATCGAGAATTGGCTTCGTCGGGATTTGACGAATTTTCACGGATTTCCCTAGGCAGTACCCTAGGGAAAAGCACCAAGATCGAAAAATCGTAAAAAGTGGTGAAATTCTGGATCCGGGTCCGATAATTCAGGGAAACTTGATTGGAATAGCTACTGGAAGCTTACCGGTCACAATGCATCGAGAATTGGCTTCGTCGGGATCTGACGAATTTTTACGGATTTCCCTAGGCAGTACCCTAGGGAAAAGCACCAAGATCGAAAAATCGTAAAAAGTGGTGAAATTCTGGATCCGGGTCCGATAATTCAGGGAAACTTGATTGGAATAGCTACTGGAAGCTTACCGGTCACAATGCATCGAGAATTGGCTTCGTCGGGATCTGACGAATTTTCACGGATTTCCCTAGGCAGTACCCTAGGGAAAAGCACCAAGATCGAAAAATCGTAAAAAGTGGTGAAATTCTGGATCCGGGTCCGATAATTCAGGGAAACTTGATTGGAATAGCTACTGGAAGCTTACCGGTCACAATGCATCGAGAATTGGCTTCGTCGGGATCTGACGAATTTTTACGGATTTCCCTAGGCAGTACCCTAGGGAAAAGCACCAAGATCGAAAAATCGTAAAAAGTGGTGAAATTCTGGATCCGGGTCCGATGATTCAGAGAAACTTGATTGGAATAGCTACTGGAAGCTTACCGGTCACAATGCATCGAGAATTGGCTTCGTCGGGATCTGACGAATTTTCACGGATTTCCCTAGGCAGTACCCTAGGGAAAAGCACCAAGATCGAAAAATCGTAAAAAGTGGTGAAATTCTGGATCCGGGTCCGATAATTCTGGGAAACTTGATTGGAATAGCTACTGGAAGCTTACCGGTCACAATGCATCGAGAATTGGCTTCGTCGGGATCTGACGAATTTTTACGGATTTCCCTAGGCAGTACCCTAGGGAAAAGCACCAAGATCGAAAAATCGTAAAAAGTGGTGAAATTCTGGATCCGGATCCGATGATTCAGGGAAACTTGATTGGAATAGCTACTGGAAGCTTACCGGTCACAATGCATCGAGAATTGGCTTCGTCGGGATCTGACGAATTTTTACGGATTTCCCTAGGCAGTACCCTAGGGAAAAGCACCAAGATCGAAAAATCGTAAAAAGTGGTGAAATTCTTGATCCGGGTCCGATGATTCAGGGAAACTTGATTGGAATAGCTACTGGGAGCTTACCGGTCACAATGCATCGAGAATTGGCTTCGTCGGGATCTGACGAATTTTTACGAATTTCCCTAGGCAGTACCCTAGGGAAAAGCACCAAGATCGAAAAATCGTAAAAAGTGGTAAAATTCTGGATCCGGGTCCGATAATTCAGGGAAACTTGATTGGAATAGCTACTGGAAGCTTACCGGTCACAATGCATCGAGAATTGGCTTCGTTGGGATCTGACGATTTTTTACGGATTTCCCTAGGCAGTACCCTAGGGAAAAGAACCAAGATCGAAAAATCGTAAAAAGTGGTGAAATTCTGGATCCGGGTCCGATAATTCAGGGAAACTTGATTGGAATAGCTACTGGAAGCTTACCGGTCACAATGCATCGAGAATTGGCTTCGTCGGGATCTGACGAATTTTTACGGATTTCCCTAGGCAGTACCCTAGGGAAAAGCACCAAGATCGAAAAATCGTAAAAAGTGGTGAAATTCTGGATCCGGGTCCGATAATTCAGGGAAACTTGATTGTAATAGCTACTGGAAGCTTACCGGTCACAATGCATCGAGAATTGGCTTCGTTGGGATCTGACGATTTTTTACGGATTTCCCTAGGCAGTACCCTAGGGAAAAGCACCAAGATCGAAAAATCGTAAAAAGTGGTGAAATTCTGGATCCGGGTCCGATAATTCAGGGAAACTTGATTGGAATAGCTACTGGAAGCTTACCGGTCACAATGCATCGAGAATTGGCTTCGTCGGGATCTCACGAATTTTTACGGATTTCCCTAGGCAGTACCCTAGGGAAAAGCACCAAGATCGAAAAATCGTAAAAAGTGGTGAAATTCTGGATCCGGGTCCGATAATTCAGGGAACTTGATTGGAATAGCTACTGGAAGCTTACCGGTCACAATGCATCGAGAATTGGCTTCGTCGGGATCTGACGAATTTTTACGGATTTCCCTAGGCAGTACCCTAGGGAAAAGCACCAAGATCGAAAAATCGTAAAAAGTGGTGAAATTCTGGATTCGGGTCCGATAATTCAGGGAAACTTGATTGGAATAGCTACTGGAAGCTTACCGGTCACAATGCATCGAGAATTGGCTTCGTCGGGATCTGACGAATTTTCACGGATTTCCCTAGGCAGTACCCTAGGGAAAAGCACCAAGATCGAAAAATCGTAAAAAGTGGTGAAATTCTGGATCCAGGTCCGATAATTCAGGGAAAC
The DNA here is from genome assembly GCA_947683425.1 of Excoecaria cochinchinensis. NCBI lineage: Eukaryota > Viridiplantae > Streptophyta > Magnoliopsida > Malpighiales > Euphorbiaceae > Excoecaria > Excoecaria cochinchinensis. The sequence goes on from CANTUQ010000516.1 coordinate 37,342, forward strand.
TTGATTGGAATAGCTACTGGAAGCTTACCGGTCACAATGCATCGAGAATTGGCTTCGTCGGGATCTGACGAATTTTTACGGATTTCCCTAGGCAGTACCCTAGGGAAAAGCACCAAGATCGAAAAATCATAAAAAGTGGGTGAAATTCTGGATCCAGGTCCGATAATTCAGGGAAACTTGATTGGAATAGCTACTGGAAGCTTACCGGTCACAATGCATCGAGATTGGCTTCGTCGGGATCTGACGAATTTTTACGGATTTCCCTTAGGCAGTACCCTAGGGAAAAGCAGCAAGATCGAAAAATCGTAAAAAGTGGTGAAATTCTGGATCCGGGTCCGATAATTCAGGGAAACTTGATTGGAATAGTTTACCGAGCACAATGCATCGAGAATTGGCTTCGTCGGGATCTGACGAATTTTCACGGATTTCCCTAGGCAGTACCCTAGGGAAAAGCACCAAGATCGAAAAATCGTAAAAAGTGGTGAAATTCTGGATCCGGGTCCGATAATTCAGGGAAACTTGATTGGAATAGCTACTGGAAGCTTACCGGTCACAATGCATCGAGAATTGGCTTCGTCGGGATCTGACGAATTTTTACGGATTTCCCTAGGCAGTACCCTAGGGAAAAGCACCAAGATCGAAAAATCGTAAAAGTGGTGAAATTCTGGATCCGGGTCCGATAATTCAGGGAAACTTGATTGGAATAGCTACTGGAAGCTTACCGGTCACAATGCATCGAGAATTGGCTTCGTCGGGATCTGACGAATTTTTACGAATTTCCCTTAGGCAGTACCCTAGGGAAAAGCACCAAGATCGAAAAATCGTAAAAGTGGTGAAATTCTGGATCCGGGTCCGATAATTCAGGGAAACTTGATTGGAATAGCTACGGGAAGCTTACCGGTCACAATGCATCGAGAATTGGCTTCGTCGGGATCTGACGAATTTTTACGAATTTCCTAGGCAGTACCCTAGGGAAAAGCACCAGATCGAAAAATCGTAAAAAGTGGTGAAATTCTGGATCCGGGTCCGATAATTCAGGGAAACTTGATTGGAATAGCTACTGGAAGCTTACCGGTCACAATGCATCGAGAATTGGCTTCGTCGGGATCTGACGAATTTTTACGGATTTCCCTAGGCAGTACCCTAGGGAAAAGCACCAAGATCGAAAAATCGTAAAAAGTGGTGAAATTCTGGATCCGGGTCCGATAATTCAGGGAAACTTGATTGGAATAGCTACTGGAAGCTTACCGGTCACAATGCATCGAGAATTGGCTTCGTCGGGATCTGACGAATTTTCACGGATTTCCCTAGGCAGTACCCTAGGGAAAAGCACCAAGATCGAAAAATCGTAAAAAGTGGTGAAATTCTGGATCCGGGTCCGATAATTCAGGGAAACTTGATTGGAATAGCTACTGGAAGCTTACCGGTCACAATGCATCGAGAATTGGCTTCGTCGGGATCTGACGAATTTTTACGGATTTCCCTAGGCAGTACCCTAGGGAAAAGCACCAAGATCGAAAAATCGTAAAAAGTGGTGAAATTCTGGATCCGGGTCTGATAATTCAGGGAAACTTGATTGGAATAGCTACTGGAAGCTACCGGTCACAATGCATCGAGAATTGGCTTCGTCGGGATCTGACGAATTTTTACGGATTTCCCTAGGCAGTACCCTAGGGAAAAGCACCAAGATCGAAAAATCGTAAAAAGTGGTGAAATTCGGTATCCGGGTCCGATAATTCAGGGAAACTTGATTGGAATAGCTACTGGAAGCTTACCGGTCACAATGCATCGAGAATTGGCTTCGTCGGGATCTGACGAATTTTTACGGATTTCCCTAGGCAGTACCCTAGGGAAAAGCACCAAGATCGAAAAATCGTAAAAAGTGGTGAAATTCTGGATTCGGTCCGATAATTCAGGGAAACTTGATTGGAATAGCTACTGGAAGCTTACCGGTCACAATGCATCGAGAATTGGCTTCGTCGGGATGTGACGAATTTTACGGATTTCCCTAGGCAGTACCCTAGGGAAAAGCACCAAGATCGAAAAATCGTAAAAAGTGGTGAAATTCTGGATCCGGGTCCGATAATTCAGGGAAACTTGATTGGAATAGCTACTGGAAGCTTACCGGTCACAATGCATCGAGAATTGGCTTCGTCGGGATCTGACGAATTTTCACGGATTTCCCTAGGCAGTACCCTAGGGAAAAGCACCAAGATCGAAAAATCGTAAAAAGTGGTGAAATTCTGGATCCGGGTCCGATAATTCAGGGAACTTGATTGGAATAGCTACTGGAAGCTTACCGGTCACAATGCATCGAGAATTGGCTTCGTCGGGATCTGACGAATTTTCACGGATTTCCCTAGGCAGTACCCTAGGGAAAAGCACCAAGATCGAAAAATCGTAAAAAGTGGTGAAATTCTGGATCTGGGTCCGATAATTCAGGGAAACTTGATTGGAATAGCTACTGGAAGCTTACCGGTCACAATGCATCGAGAATTGGCTTCGTCTGGATCTGACGATTTTTACGGATTTCCCTAGGCAGTACCCTAGGGAAAAGCACCAAGATCGAAAAATCGTAAAATGTGGTGAAATTCTGGATCCGGGTCCGATAATTCAGGGAAACTTGATTGGAATAGCTACTGGAAGCTTACCGGTCACAATGCATCGAGAATTGGCTTCGTCGGGATCTGACGAATTTTCACGGATTTCCCCTAGCAGTACCCTAGGGAAAGCACCAAGATCGAAAAATCGTAAAAAGTGGTGAAATTCTGGATCCGGGTCCGATAATTCAGGGAAACTTGATTGGAATAGCTACTGGAAGCTTACCGGTCACAATGCATCGAGAATTGGCTTCGTCGGGATCTGACGAATTTCACGGATTTCCCTAGGCAGTACCCTAGGGAAAAGCACCAAGATCGAAAAATCGTAAAAAGTGGTGAAATTCTGGATCTGGGTCCGATAATTCAGGGAAACTTGATTGGAATAGCTACTGGAAGCTTACCGGTCACAATGCATCGAGAATTGGCTTCGTCGGGATCTGACGAATTTTTACGGATTTCCCTAGGCAGTACCCTAGGGAAAAGCACCAAGATCGAAAAATCGTAAAAAAGTGGTGAAATTCTGGATCCGGGTCCGATAATTCAGGGAAACTTGATTGGAAGAGCTACTGGAAGCTTACCGGTCACAATGCATCGAGAATTGGCTTCGTCGGGATCTGACGAATTTTTACGGATTTCCCTAGCAGTACCCTAGGGAAAAGCACCAAGATCGAAAAATCGTAAAAAGTGGTGAAATTCTGGATCCGGGTCCGATAATTCAGGGGAAACTTGATTGGAATAGCTACTGATGCTTACCGGTCACAATGCATCGAGAATTGGCTTCGTCGGGATCTGACGAATTTTCACGGATTTCCCTAGGCAGTACCCTAGGAAAAGCACCAAGATCGAAAAATCGTAAAAAGTGGTGAAATTCTGGATCCGGGTCCGATAATTCAGGGAAACTTGATTGGAATAGCTACTGGAAGCTTACCGGTCACAATGCATCGAGAATTGGCTTCGTCGGGATCTGACGAATTTTTTACGGATTTCCCTAGGCAGTACCCTAGGGAAAAGCACCAAGATCGAAAAATCGTAAAAAGTGGTGAAATTCTGGATCCGGGTCCGATAATTCAGGAAACTTGATTGGAATAGCTACTGGATGCTTACCGGTCACAATGCATCGAGAATTGGCTTCGTCGGGATCTTACGAAATTTTTATGGATTTCCCGAGGCAGTACCCTAGGGAAAAGCACCAAGATCGAAAAATCGTAAAAAGTGGTGGAAATTCTGGATCCGGGTCCGATAATTCAGGGAAACTTGATTGGAATAGCTACTGGAAGCTTACGGTCACAATGCATCGAGAATTGGCTTCGTCGGGATCTGACGAATTTTTACGGATTTCCCTAGGCAGTACCCTAGGGAAAAGCACCAAGATCGAAAAAAATCGTAAAAAGTGGTGAAAATTCTGGATCCGGGTCCGATAATTCAGGGAAACTTGATTGGAATAGCTACTGGAAGCTTACCGGTCACAATGCATCGAGAATTGGCTTCGTCGGGATCTGACGAATTTTCACGGATTTCCCTAGGCAGTACCCTAGGGAAAAGCAACAAGATCGAAAAATCGTAAAAAGTGGTGAAATTCTGGATCCGGGTCCGATAATTCAGGGAAACCTGATTGGAATAGCTACTGGAAGCTTACCGGTCACAATGCATCGAGAATTGGCTTCGTCGGGATCTGACGAATTTTTACGGATTTCCCTAGGCAGTACCCTAGGGAAAAGCACCAAGATCGAAAAATCGTAAAAAGTGGTGAAATTCTGGATCCGGGTCCGATAATTCAGGGAAACTTGATTGGAATAGCTTACTGGAAGCTTACGGTCACAATGCATCGAGAATTGGCTTCGTCGGGATCTGACGAATTTTACGGATTTCCCTAGGCAGTACCCTAGGGAAAAGCACCAAGATCGAAAAATCGTAAAAAGTGGTGAAATTCTGGATCCGGGTCCGATAATTCAGGGAAACTTGATTGGAATAGCTACTGGAAGCTTACCGGTCACAATGCATCGAGAATTGGCTTCGTTGGATCTGACGAATTTTTCACGGATTTCCCTAGGCAGTACCCTAGGGAAAAGCACCAAGATCGAAAAATCGTAAAAAGTGGTGAAATTCTGGATCCTGGGTCCGATAATTCAGGGAAACTTGATTGGAATAGCTACTGGAAGCTTACCGGTCACAATGCATCGAGAATTGGCTTCGTCGGGATCTGACGAATTTTACGGATTTCCCTAGGCAGTACCCTAGGGAAAAGCACCAAGATCGAAAAATCGTAAAAAGTGGTGAAATTCTGGATCTGGGTCCGATAATTCAGGGAAACTTGATTGGAATAGCTACTGAAGCTTACCGGTCACAATGCATCGAGAATTGGCTTCGTCGGGATCTGACGAATTTTTACGGATTTCCCTAGGCAGTACCCTAGGGAAAAGCACCAAGACGATCGAAAAAGTGGGATTCTGGATCGGGTCCGAAATAGTGTGAAATTCTGGAT
>CANTUQ010000517.1:0-29748 GCA_947683425.1 Excoecaria cochinchinensis
TTCGTCGGAATCCGACGAATTTTTACGGATTTCCCTAGGGGTACCACTAGGAAAAATTACCGAAATCGAGAAATCGTAAAAAGTGGTGAAATTTTGGATCCGAGTCCAATAATTCGGGAAAACTCGGTTGGAATAGCTATTGGAAGCTTGCCAGTCACAATGCATCGAGAATTGGCTTCGTCGGAATCCGACGAATTTTTACGGATTTCCCTAGGGGTACCACTAGGGAAAATCGAGAAATCGTTAAAAAGTGGTGAAATTTTTGATCCGAGTCCAATAATTCGGGAAAACTCGATTGGAATAGCTACTGTAAGCTTGCCGGTCACAACGCATCGAGAATTGGCTTCGTCGGAATCCGACGAATTTTTACGGATTTCCCTAGGGGTACCACTAGGGAAAATCACCGAAATCGAGAAATCGTAAAAAGTGGTGAAATTTTGGATCCGAGTCCAATAATTCGGGAAAACTCGGTTGGAATAGCTACTGGAAGCTTGCCGGTCACAACGCATCGGAGAATTGGCTTCGTCGGAATCCGACGAATTTTTACGGATTTTCCTATGGGTAGCACTAGGGAAAATCGAGAAATCGTAAAAAGTGGTGAAATTTTGGATCCGAGTCCAATAATTCGGGAAAACTCGGTTGGAATAGCTACTGAAAGCTTACCGGTCACAACGCATCGAGAATTGGCTTCATCGGAATCCGACAAATTTTTATGGATTTTCCTAGGGGTACCACTAGGGAAAATCACCGAAATCGAGAAATCGTAAAAAGTGGTGAAATTTTGGATCCGAGTCCAATAATTCGGGGAAAACTCGGTTGGAATAGCTACTGAAAGCTTGCCGGTCACAACGCATCGAGAATTGGCTTCATCGGAATCCGACAAATTTTTATGGATTTTCCTAGGGGTACCACTAGGGAAAATCACCGAAATCGAGAAATCGTAAAAAGTGGTGAAATTTTGGATCCGAGTCCAATAATTCGGGAAAACTCGGTTGGAATAGCTACTGGAAGCTTGCCGGTCACAACGCATCGAGAATTGGCTTCGTCGGAATCCGACGAATTTTTACGGATTTTCCTAGGGGTACCACTAGGGAAAATCGAGAAATCGTAAAAAGTGGTGAAATTTTGGATCCGAGTCCAATAATTCGGGAAAACTCGGTTGGAATAGCTACTGGAAGCTTGCCGGACACAACGCATCGACAATTGGCTTCGTCGGAATCCGACGAATTTTTACGGATTTCCCTAGGGGTACCACTAGGGAAAATCACCGAAATCGAGAAATCGTAAAAAGTGGTGAAATTTTGGATCCGAGTCCAATAATTCGGGAAAACTCGGTTGGAATAGCTACTGGAAGCTTGCCGGTCACAACGCATCGAGAATTGGCTTCGTCGGAATCCGACGAATTTTTACGGATTTCCCTAGGGGTACCACTAGGGAAAATCACCGAAATCGAGAAATCGTAAAAAGTGTGAAATTTTGGATCCGAGTCCAATAATTCGGGAAAACTCAGTTGGAATAGCTACTGAAAGCTTACCGGTCACAACGCATCGAGAATTGGCTTCATCGGAATCCGACGAATTTTTATGGATTTTCCTAGGGGTACCACTAGGGAAAATCACCGAAATCGAGAAATCGTAAAAAGTGGTGAAATTTTGGATCCGAGTCCAATAATTCGGGAAAACTCGGTTGGAATAGCTACTGGAAGCTTGCCGGTCACAACGCATCGAGAATTGGCTTCGTCGGAATCCGACGAATTTTTACGGATTTCCCTAGGGGTACCACTAGGGAAAATCACCGAAATCGAGAAATCGTAAAAAGTGGTGAAATTTTGGATCCGAGTCCAATAATTCGGGAAAACTCAGTTGGAATAGCTACTGAAAGCTTACCGGTCACAACGCATCGAGAATTGGCTTCATCGGAATCCGACGAATTTTTATGGATTTTCCTAGGGGTACCACTAGGGAAAATCACCGAAATCGAGAAATCGTAAAAAGTGGTGAAATTTTGGATCCGAGTCCAATAATTCGGGAAAACTCGGTTGGAATAGCTACTGGAAGCTTGCCGGTCACAACGCATCGAGAATTGGCTTCGTCGGAATCCGACGAATTTTTACGGATTTCCCTAGGGGTACCACTAGGGAAAATCGAGAAATCGTAAAAAGTGGTGAAATTTTGGATCCGAGTCCAATAATTCGGGAAAACTCGGTTGGAATAGCTACTGGAAGCTTGCCGGTCACAACGCATCGAGAATTGGCTTCATCGGAATCCGACGAATTTTTACGGATTTCCCTAGGGTACCACTAGGGAAAATCACCGAAATCGAGAAATCGTAAAAAGTGGTGAAATTTTGATCCGAGTCCAATAATTCAGGAAAACTCGGTTGGAATAGCTACTGGAAGCTTGACGGTCACAACGCATCGAGAATTGGCTTCGTCGGAATCCGACGAATTTTTTACGGATTTCCCTAGGGGTACCACTAGGAAAAATCGAGAAATCATAAAAAGTGGTGAAATTTTGGATCCGAGTCCAATAATTCGGGAAAACTCGGGTGGAATAGCTACTAGAAGCTTGCCGGTCACAACGCATCGAGAATTGGCTTCGTCGGAATCCGACGAATTTTTACGGATTTCCCTAGGTGTACCACTAGGGAAAATCACCGAAATCGAGAAATCGTAAAAAGTGGTGAAATTTTGGATCCGAGTCCAATAATTCGGGAAAACTCGGTTGGAATAGCTACTGAAAGCTTGCCGGTCACAACGCATCGAGAATTGGCTTCTTCGGAATCCGATGAATTTTTACGGATTTCCCTATGGGTACCACTAGGGAAAATCACCGAAATCGAGAAATCGTAAAAAGTGGTGAAATTTTGGATCCGAGTCCAATAATTCGGGAAAACTCGGTTGGAATAGCTACTGGAAGCTTGCCGGTCACAACGCATCGAGAATTGGCTTCGTCGGAATCCGACGAATTTTTACGGATTTCCCTAGGGGTACCACTAGGGAAAATCACCGAAATCGAGAAATCGTAAAAAGTGGTGAAATTTTGGATCCGAGTCCAATAATTCGGGAAAACTCGGTTGGAATAGCTACTGGAAGCTTGCCGGTCACAAAGCATCGAGAATTGGCTTCGTCGGAATCCGACGAATTTTTACGGATTTCCCTAGGGGTACCACTAGATTAAATCACCGAAATCGAGAAATCGTAAAAAGTGGTGAAATTTTGGATCCGAGTCCAATAATTCGGGAAAACTCGGTTGGAATAGCTACTGGAAGCTTGCCGGTCACAACGCATAGAGAATTGGCTTCGTCGGAATCCGACGAATTTTTACGAATTTCCCTTGGGGTACCACTAGGGAAAATCGAGAAATCGTAAAAAGTGGTGAAATTTTGGATCCGAGTCCAATAATTCGAGAAAACTCGGTTGGAATAGCTACTGGAAGCTTGCCGGCCACAACGCATCGAGAATTGGCTTCGTCGGAATCCGACGAATTTTTACGGATTTCCCTAGGGGTACCACTAGGGAAAATCACCGAAATCGAGAAATCGTAAAAAGTGGTGAAATTTTGGATCCGAGTCCAATAATTCGGGAAAACTCGGTTGGAATAGCTACTGGAAGCTTGCCGGTCACAACGCATCGAGAATTGGATTCGTCGGAATCCGACGAATTTTTACGGATTTCCCTAGGGGTACCACTAGGGAAAAATCACCGAAATCTAGAAATCGTAAAAAGTGGTGAAATTTTGGATCCGAGTCCAATAATTCGGGAAAAACTCGGTTGGAATAGCTATTGGAAGCTTGCCAGTCACAACACATCGAGAATTGGCTTCGTCGGAATCAGACGAATTTTTACGGATTTCCCTAGGGGTACCACTGGGGAAAATCAAGAAATCGTAAAAAGTGGTGAAATTTTGGATCCGAGTCCAATAATTCGGGAAAACTCGGTTGGAATAGCTACTGGAAGCTTGCCGGTCACAACGCATCGAGAATTGGCTTCGTCGGAATCCGACGAATTTTTACGGATTTCCCTAGGGGTACCACTAGGGAAAATCACCGAATCGAGAAATCGTAAAAAGTGGTGAAATTTTGGATCCGAGTCCAATAATTCGGGAAAACTCGGTTGGAATAGCTACTGGAAGCTTGCCGGCCACAACGCATCGAGAATTGGCTTCGTCGGAATCCGACGAATTTTTACGGATTTCCCTAGGGGTACCACTAGGGAAAATCACCGAAATCGAGAAATCGTAAAAAGTGGTAAAATTTTGGATCCGAGTCCAATAATTCGGGAAAACTCTGTTGGAATAGCTACTGGAAGCTTGCCGGTCACAACGCATCGAGAATTGGATTCGTCGGAATCCGACGAATTTTTACGGATTTCCCTAGGGGTACCACTAGGAAAAAATCACCGAAATCGAGAAATCGTAAAAAGTGGTGAAATTTTGGATCCGAGTCCAATAATTCGGGAAAACTCGGTTGGAATAGCTATTGGAAGCTTGCCAGTCACAACACATCGAGAATTGGCTTCGTCGGAATCAGACGAATTTTTACGGATTTCCCTAGGGGTACCACTGGGGAAAATCAAGAAATCGTAAAAAATGGTGAAATTTTGGATCCGAGTCCAATAATTCGGGAAAACTCGGTTGGAATAGCTACTGGAAGCTTGCCGGTCACAACGCATCAAGAATTGGCTTCGTCGGAATCCGACGAATTTTTACGGATTTCCCTAGGGGTACCACTAGGGAAAATCACAGAAATCGAGAAATCGTAAAAAGTGGTGAAATTTTGGATCCGAGTCCAATAATTCGGGAAAACTCGGTTGGAATAGCTACTGGAAGCTTGCCGGTCACAACGCATCGAGAATTGGCTTCGCCGGAATGCGACGAATTTTTACGGATTTCCCTAGGGGTACCACTAGATTAAATCACCGAAATCGAGAAATCGTAAAAAGTGGTGAAATTTTGGATCCGAGTCCAATAATTCGGGAAAACTCGGTTGGAATAGCTACTGGAAGCTTGCCGGTCACAACGCATAGAGAATTGGCTTCGTCGGAATCCGACGAATTTTTACGGATTTCCCTAGGGGTACCACTACGGAAAATCGAGAAATCATAAAAAGTGGTGAAATTTTAGATCCGAGTCCAATAATTCGGAAAAACTCGGTTGGAATAGCTACTGGAAGCTTGCCGGTCACAACGCATCGAGAATTGGCTTCGTCGGAATCCGACGAATTTTTACGGATTTCCCTAGGGGTACCACTAGGGAAAATCACCGAAATCGAGAAATCGTAAAAAGTGGTGAAATTTTGGATCCGAGTCCAATAATTCGGGAAAATTCGGTTGGAATAGCTACTGGAAGCTTGCCGGTCACAACGCATCGAGAATTGGATTCGTCGGAATCCGACGAATTTTTACGGATTTCCCTAGGGGTACCACTAGGGAAAAATCACCGAAATCGAGAAATCGTAAAAAGTGGTGAAATTTTGGATCCGTGTCCAATAATTCGGGAAAACTCGGTTGGAATAGCTATTGGAAGCTTGCCAGTCACAACGCATCGAGAATTGGCTTCGTCGGAATCCGACGAATTTTTACGGATTTCCCTAGGGGTACCACTAGGGAAAATCGAGAAATCGTAAAAAGTGGTGAAATTTTGGATCAGAGTCCAATAATTCGGGAAAACTCGGTTGGAATGGCTACTGGAAGCTTGCCGGTCACAACGCATCGAGAATTGGATTCGTCGGAATCCGACGAATTTTTACGGATTTCCCTAGGGGTACCACTAGGGAAAATCACCGAAATCGAGAAATCGTAAAAAGTGGTGAAATTTTGGATCCGAGTCCAATAATTCGGGAAAGCTCGGTTGGAATAGCTACTGGAAGCTTGCCGGTCACAACGCATCGAGAATTGGCTTCGTCGGAATCCAACGAATTTTTACGGATTTCCCTAGGGGTACAACTAGGGAAAATCGAGAAATCGTAAAAAGTGGTGAAATTTTGGATCCGAGTCCAATAATTCGCGAAAACTCGGTTGGAATAGCTACTGGAAGCTTGCCGGTCACAACGCATCGAGAATTGGCTTCGTCGGAATCCGACGAATTTTTACGGATTTCCCTAGGGGTACCACTAGGGAAAATCGAGAAATCGTAAAAAGTGGTAAAATTTTGGATCCGAGTCCAATAATTCGAAAAAACTCGGTTGGAATAGCTACTGGAAGCTTGCCGGTCACAACGCATCGAGAATTGGCTTCGTCGGAATCCGATGAATTTTTACGGATTTTCCTAGCGGTACCACTAGGGAAAATCACCGAAATCGAGAAATCGTAAAAAGTGGTGAAATTTTGGATCAGAGTCCAATAATTCGGGAAAACTCGGTTGGAATAGCTACTGGAAGCTTGCCGGTCACAACGCATCGAGAATTGGCTTCGTCGGAATCCGACGAATTTTTACGGATTTCCCTAAGGGTACAACTAGGAAAAATCGAGAAATCGTAAAAAGTGGTGAAATTTTGGATCCGAGTCCAATAATTCGGGAAAATTCGGTTGGAATAGCTACTGGAAGCTTGCCGTTCACAACGCATCGAGAATTGGATTCGTCGGAATCCGACGAATTTTTACGGATTTCCCTAGGGGTACCACTAGGGAAAAATCACCGAAATCGAGAAATCGTAAAAAGTGGTGAAATTTTGGATCCGAGTCCAATAATTCGGGAAAATTCGGTTGGAATAGCTATTGGAAGCTTGCCAGTCACAACGCATCGAGAATTGGCTTCGTCGGAATCCGACGAATTTTTACGGATTTCCCTAGGGGTACCACTAGGGAAAATCGAGAAATCGTAAAAAGTGGTGAAATTTTGGATCCGAGTCCAATAATTCGGGAAAACTCGGTTGGAATGGCTACTGGAAGCTTGCCGGTCACAACGCATCGAGAATTGGATTCGTCGGAATCCGACGAATTTTTACGGATTTCCCTAGGGGTACCACTAGGGAAAATCACCGAAATCGAGAAATCGTAAAAAGTGGTGAAATTTTGGATCCGAGTCCAATAATTCGGGAAAGCTCGGTTGGAATAGCTACTGGAAGCTTGCCGGTCACAACGCATCGAGAATTGGCTTCGTCGGAATCCGACGAATTTTTACGGATTTCCCTAGGGGTACAACTAGGGAAAATCGAGAAATCGTAAAAAGTGGTGAAATTTTGGATCCGAGTCCAATAATTCGCGAAAACTCGGTTGGAATAGCTACTGGAAGCTTGCCGGTCACAACGCATCGAGAATTGGCTTCGTCGGAATCCGACGAATTTTTACGGATTTCCCTAGGGGTACCACTAGGGAAAATCGAGAAATCGTAAAAAGTGGTAAAATTTTGGATCCGAGTCCAATAATTCGAAAAAACTCGGTTGGAATAGCTACTGGAAGCTTGCCGGTCACAACGCATCGAGAATTGGCTTCGTCGGAATCCGATGAATTTTTACGGATTTCCCTAGGGGTACCACTAGGGAAAATCACCGAAATCGAGAAATCGTAAAAAGTGGTGAAATTTTGGATCAGAGTCCAATAATTCGGGAAAACTCGGTTGGAATAGCTACTGGAAGCTTGCCGGTCACAACGCATCGAGAATTGGCTTCGTCGGAATCCGACGAATTTTTACGGATTTCCCTAGGGGTACAACTAGGAAAAATCGAGAAATCGTAAAAAGTGGTGAAATTTTGGATCCGAGTCCAATAATTCGGGAAAACTCGGTTGGAATAGCTACTGGAAGCTTGCCGTTCACAACGCATCGAGAATTGGCTGCGTCGGAATCCGACGAATTTTTACGGATTTCCCTAAGGGTACCACTAGGGAAAATCACCGAAATCGAGAAATCGTAAAAAGTGGTAAAATTTTGGATCCGAGTCCAATAATTCACGAAAACTCGGTTGGAATAACTACTGGAAGCTTGCCGGTCACAATGCATCGAGAATTGGCTTCGTCGGAATCCGACGAATTTTTACGGATTTCCCTAGAGGTACCACTAGGGAAAATCGAGAAATCGTAAAAAGTGGTGAAATTTTGGATCCGAGTCCAATAATTCGGGAAAACTCGGTTGGAATAGCTACTGGAAGCTTGCCGGTCACAACGCATCGAGAATTGGCTTCGTCGGAATCCGACGAATTTTTACGGATTTCCCTAGGGGTACCACTAGGGAAAATCACCGAAATCGAGAAATCGTAAAAAGTGGTGAAATTTTGGATCCGAGTCCAATAATTCGGGAAAACTCGGTTGGAATAGCTACTGGAAGTTTGCCGGTCACAACGCATCGAGAATTGGCTTCGTCGGAATCCGACGAATTTTTACGGATTTCCCTAGGGGTACAACTAGGGAAAATCGAGAAATCGTAAAAAGTGGTGAAATTTTGGATCCGAGTCCAATAATTCGCGAAAACTCGGTTGGAATAGCTACTGGAAGCTTGCCGGTCACAACGCATCGAGAATTGGCTTCGTCGGAATCCGACGAATTTTTACGGATTTCCCTAGGGGTACCACTAGGGAAAATCGAGAAATCGTAAAAAGTGGTAAAATTTTGGATCCGAGTCCAATAATTCGAAAAAACTCGGTTGGAATAGCTACTGGAAGCTTGCCGGTCACAACGCATCGAGAATTGGCTTCGTCGGAATCCGATGAATTTTTACGGATTTCCCTAGGGGTACCACTAGGGAAAATCACCGAAATCGAGAAATCGTAAAAAGTGGTGAAATTTTGGATCAGAGTCCAATAATTCGGGAAAACTCGGTTGGAATAGCTACTGGAAGCTTGCCGGTCACAACGCATCGAGAATTGGCTTCGTCGGAATCCGACGAATTTTTACGGATTTCCCTAGGGGTACAACTAGGAAAAATCGAGAAATCGTAAAAAGTGGTGAAATTTTGGATCCGAGTCCAATAATTCGGGAAAACTCGGTTGGAATAGCTACTGGAAGCTTGCCGTTCACAACGCATCGAGAATTGGCTGCGTCGGAATCCGACGAATTTTTACGGATTTCCCTAAGGGTACCACTAGGGAAAATCACCGAAATCGAGAAATCGTAAAAAGTGGTAAAATTTTGGATTCGAGTCCAATAATTCGCGAAAACTCGGTTGGAATAACTACTGGAAGCTTGCCGGTCACAATGCATCGAGAATTGGCTTCGTCGGAATCCGACGAATTTTTACGGATTTCCCTAGAGGTACCCCTAGGGAAAATCGAGAAATCGTAAAAAGTTGTGAAATTTTGGATCCGAGTCCAATAATTCGGGAAAACTCGTTTGGAATAGCTACTGGAAGCTTGCCGGTCACAACGCATCGAGAATTGGCTTCGTCGGAATCCGACGAATTTTTACGGATTTCCCTAGGGGTACCACTAGGGAAAATCACCGAAATCGAGAAATCGTAAAAAGTGGTGAAATTTTGGATCCGAGTCCAATAATTCGCGAAAACTCGGTTGGAATAGCTACTGGAAGCTTGCCGGTCACAACGCATCGAGAATTGGCTTCGTCGGAATCCGACGAATTTTTACGGATTTCCCTAGGGGTACAACTAGGGAAAATCGAGAAATCGTAAAAAGTGGTGAAATTTTGGATCCGAGTCCAATAATTCGCGAAAACTCGGTTGGAATAGCTACTGGAAGCTTGCCGGTCACAACGCATCGAGAATTGGCTTCGTCGGAATCCGACGAATTTTTACGGATTTCCCTAGGGGTACCACTAGGGAAAAACGAGAAATCGTAAAAAGTGGTAAAATTTTGGATCCGAGTCCAATAATTCGAAAAAACTCGGTTGGAATAGCTACTGGAAGCTTGCCGGTCACAACGCATCGAGAATTGGCTTCGTCGGAATCCGATGAAATTTTACGGATTTCCCTAGGGGTACCACTAGGGAAAATCACCGAAATCGAGAAATCGTAAAAAGTGGTGAAATTTGGATCAGAGTCCAATAATTCGGGAAAACTCGGTTGGAATAGCTACTGGAAGCTTGCCGGTCACAACGCATCGAGAATTGGCTTCGTCGGAATCCGACGAATTTTTACGGATTTCCCTAGGGGTACAACTAGGAAAAATCGAGAAATCGTAAAAAGTGGTGAAATTTTGGATCCGAGTCCAATAATTCGGGAAAACTCGGTTGGAATAGCTACTGGAAGCTTGCCGTTCACAACGCATCGAGAATTGGCTGCGTCGGAATCCGACGAATTTTTACGGATTTCCCTAAGGGTACCACTAGGGAAAATCACCGAAATCGAGAAATCGTAAAAAGTGGTAAAATTTTTGATCCGAGTCCAATAATTCGCGAAAACTCGGTTGGAATAACTACTGGAAGCTTGCCGGTCACAATGCATCGAGAATTGGCTTCGTCGGAATCCGACGAATTTTTACGGATTTCCCTAGAGGTACCACTAGGGAAAATCGAGAAATCGTAAAAAGTGGTGAAATTTTGGATCCGAGTCCAATAATTCGGGAAAACTCGGTTGGAATAGCTACTGGAAGCTTGCCGGTCACAACGCATCGAGAATTGGCTTCGTCGGAATCCGACGAATTTTTACGGATTTCCCTAGGGGTACCACTAGGGAAAATCACCGAAATCGAGAAATCGTAAAAAGTGGTGAAATTTTGGATCCAAGTCCAATAATTCGTGAAAACTCGGTTGGAATAGCTACTGGAAGCTTGCCGGTCACAACGCATCGAGAATTGGCTTCGTCGGAATCCGACGAATTTTTACGGATTTCCCTAGGGGTACAACTAGGGAAAATCGAGAAATCGTAAAAAGTGGTGAAATTTTGGATCCGAGTCCAATAATTCGCGAAAACTCGGTTGGAATAGCTACTGGAAGCTTGCAGGTCACAACGCATCGAGAATTGGCTTCGTCGGAATCCGACGAATTTTTACGGATTTCCCTAGGGGTACCACTAGGGAAAAACGAGAAATCGTAAAAAGTGGTAAAATTTTGGATCCGAGTCCAATAATTCGAAAAAACTCGGTTGGAATAGCTACTGGAAGCTTGCCGGTCACAACACATCGAGAATTGGCTTCGTCGGAATCCGATGAATTTTTACGGATTTCCCTAGGGGTACCACTAGGGAAAATCACCGAAATCGAGAAATCGTAAAAAGTGGTGAAATTTTGGATCAGAGTCCAATAATTCGGGAAAACTCGGTTGGAATAGCTACTGGAAGCTTGCCGGTCACAACGCATCGAGAATTGGCTTCGTCGGAATCCGACGAATTTTTACGGATTTCCCTAGGGGTACAACTAGGAAAAATCGAGAAATCGTAAAAAGTGGTGAAATTTTGGATCCGAGTCCAATAATTCGGGAAAACTCGGTTGGAATAGCTACTGGAAGCTTGCCGTTCACAACGCATCGAGAATTGGCTGCGTCGGAATCCGACAAATTTTTACGGATTTCCCTAAGGGTACCACTAGGGAAAATCACCGAAATCGAGAAATCGTAAAAAGTGGTAAAATTTTGGATCCGAGTCCAATAATTCGCGAAAACTCGGTTGGAATAACTACTGGAAGCTTGCCGGTCACAATGCATCGAGAATTGGCTTCGTCGGAATCCGACGAATTTTTACGGATTTCCCTAGAGGTACCACTAGGGAAAATCGAGAAATCGTAAAAAGTGGTGAAATTTTGGATCCGAGTCCAATAATTCGGGAAAACTCGGTTGGAATAGCTACTGGAAGCTTGCCGGTCACAACGCATCGAGAATTGGCTTCGTCGGAATCCGACGAATTTTTACGGATTTCCCTAGGGGTACCACTAGGGAAAATCACCGAAATCGAGAAATCGTAAAAAGTGGTGAAATTTTGGATCCGAGTCCAATAATTCGCGAAAACTCGGTTGGAATAGCTACTGGAAGCTTGCCGGTCACAACGCATCGAGAATTGGCTTCGTCGGAATCCGACGAATTTTTACGGATTTCCCTAGGGGTACCACTAGGGAAAATCACCGAAATCGAGAAATCGTAAAAAGTGGTGAAATTTTGGATCCGAGTCCAATAATTCCGGAAAGCTCGGTTGGAATAGCTACTGGAAGCTTGCCGGTCACAACGCATCGAGAATTGGCTTCGTCGGAATCCGACGAATTTTTACGGATTTCCCTAGGGGTACAACAAGGGAAAATCGAGAAATCGTAAAAAGTGGTGAAATTTTGGATCCGAGTCAAATAATTCGCGAAAACTCGGTTGGAATAGCTACTGGAAGCTTGCCGGTCACAACGCATCGAGAATTGACTTCGTCGGAATCCGACGAATTTTTACGGATTTCCCTAGGGGTACCACTAGGGAAAATCACCGAAATCGAGAAATCGTAAAAAGTGGTGAAATTTTGGATCCGAGTCCAATAATTCGGGAAAGCTCGGTTGGAATAGCTACTGGAAGCTTGCCGGTCACAACGCATCAATAATTGGCTTCGTCGGAATCCGACGAATTTTTACGGATTTCCCTAGGGGTACAACTAGGGAAAATCGAGAAATCGTAAAAAGTGGTGAAATTTTGAATCCGAGTCCAATAATTCGGGAAAACTCGGTTGGAATAGCTACTGAAAGCTTGCCGGTCACAACGCATCGAGAATTGGATTCGTCGGAATCCGACGAATTTTTACGGATTTCCCTAGGGGTACCACTAGGGAAAATCGAGAAATCGTAAAAAGTGGTGAAATTTTGGATCCGAGTCCAATAATTCGGGAAAACTCGGTTGGAATAGCTACTGGAAGCTTGCCGGTCACAACGCATCGAGAATTGGATTCGTCGGAATCCGACGAATTTTTACGGATTTTCCTAGGGGTACCACTAGGGAAAATCACCGAAATCGAGAAATCGTAAAAAGTGGTGAAATTTTGGATCCGAGTCCAATAATTCGGGAAAGCTCGGTTGGAATAGCTACTGGAAGCTTGCCGGTCACAACGCATCAATAATTGGCTTCGTCGGAATCCGACGAATTTTTACGGATTTCCCTAGGGGTACAACTAGGGAAAATCGAGAAATCGTAAAAAGTGGTGAAATTTTGAATCCGAGTCCAATAATTTGCGAAAACTCGGTTGGAATAGCTACTGGAAGCTTGCCGGTCACAACGCATCGAGAATTGGCTTCGTCGAAATCCGACGAATTTTTACGGATTTCCCTAGGGGTACCACTAGGAAAAATCGAGAAATCGTAAAAAGTGGTAAAATTTTGGATCCGAGTCCAATAATTCGGAAAAACTCGGTTGGAATAGCTACTGGAAGCTTGCCGGTCACAACGCATCGAGAATTGGCTTCGTCGGAATCCGATGAATTTTTACGGATTTCCCTAGGGGTACCACTAGGGAAAATCACCGAAATCGAGAAATCGTAAAAAGTGGTGAAATTTTGGATCCGAGTCCAATAATTCGGGAAAACTCGGTTGGAATAGCTACTGGAAGCTTGCCGGTCACAACGCATCGAGAATTGGATTCGTCGGAATCCGACGAATTTTTACGGATTTTCCTAGGGGTACCACTAGGGAAAATCACCGAAATCGAGAAATCGTAAAAAGTGGTGAAATTTTGGATCCGAGTCCAATAATTCGGGAAAGCTCGGTTGGAATAGCTACTGGAAGCTTGCCGGTCACAACGCATCAATAATTGGCTTCGTCGGAATCCGACGAATTTTTACGGATTTCCCTAGGGGTACAACTAGGGAAAATCGAGAAATCGTAAAAAGTGGTGAAATTTTGAATCCGAGTCCAATAATTTGCGAAAACTCGGTTGGAATAACTACTGGAAGCTTGCCGGTCACAACGCATCGAGAATTGGCTTCGTCGGAATCCGACGAATTTTTACGGATTTCCCTAGGGTTACCACTAGGGAAAATCGAGAAATCGTAAAAAGTGGTGAAATTTTGGATCCGAGTCCAATAATTCGGGAAAACTCGGTTGGAATAGCTACTGGAAGCTTGCCGGTCACAACGCATCGAGAATTGGATTCGTCGGAATCCGACGAATTTTTACGGATTTCCCTAGGGGTACCACTAGGGAAAATCACCGAAATCGAGAAATCGTAAAAAGTGGTGAAATTTTGGATCCGAGTCCAATAATTCGGGAAAGCTCGGTTGGAATAGCTACTGGAAGCTTGCCGGTCACAACGCATCGAGAATTGGCTTCGTCGGAATCCGACGAATTTTTACGGATTTCCCTAGGGGTACAACTAGGGAAAATCGAGAAATCGTAAAAAGTGGTGAAATTTTGAATCCGAGTCCAATAATTCGCGAAAACTCGGTTGGAATAGCTACTGGAAGCTTGCCGGTCACAACGCATCGAGAATTGGCTTCGTCGAAATCCGACGAATTTTTACGGATTTCCCTAGGGGTACCACTAGGGAAAATCGAGAAATCGTAAAAAGTGGTAAAATTTTGGATCCGAGTCCAATAATTCGGAAAAACTCGGTTGGAATAGCTACTGGAAGCTTGCCGGTCACAACGCATCGAGAATTGGCTTCGTCGGAATCCGATGAATTTTTACGGATTTCCCTAGGGGTACCACTAGGGAAAATCACCGAAATCGAGAAATCGTAAAAAGTGGTGAAATTTTGGATCCGAGTCCAATAATTCGGGAAAACTCGGTTGGAATAGCTACTGGAAGCTTTCCGGTCACAACGCATCGAGAATTGGCTTCGTCGGAATCCGACGAATTTTTACGGATTTCCCTAGGGGTACAACTAGGGAAAATCGAGAAATCGTAAAAAGTGGTGAAGTTTTGGATCCGAGTCCAATAATTCGGGAAAACTCGGTTGGAATAGCTACTGGAAGCTTGCCGTTCACAACGCATCGAGAATTGGCTGCGTCGGAATCCGACGAATTTTTACGGATTTCCCTAGGGGTACCACTAGGGAAAATCACCGAAATCGAGAAATCGTAAAAAGTGGTAAAATTTTGGATCCGAGTCCAATAATTCGCGAAAACTCGGTTGGAATAACTACTGGAAGCTTGCCGGTCACAACGCATCGAGAATTGGCTTCGTCGGAATCCGACGAATTTTTACGGATTTCCCTAGAGGTACCACTAGGGAAAATCGAGAAATCGTAAAAAGTGGTAAAATTTTGGATCCGAGTCCAATAATTCGGAAAAACTCGGTTGGAATAGCTACTGGAAGCTTGCCGGTCACAACGCATCGAGAATTGGCTTCGTCGGAATCCGAGGAATTTTTACGGATTTCCCTAGGGGTACCACTAGGGAAAATCACCGAAATCGAGAAATCGTAAAAAGTGGTGAAATTTTGGATCCGAGTCCAATAATTCGGGAAAACTCGGTTGGAATAGCTACTGGAAGCTTGCCGGTCACAACGCATCGAGAATTGGCATCGTCGGAATGCGACGAATTTTTACGGATTTCCCTAGGGGTACCACTAGATTAAATCACCGAAATCGAGAAATCGTAAAAAGTGGTGAAATTTTGGATCCGAGTCCAATAATTCGGGAAAACTCGGTTGGAATAGCTACTGGAAGCTTGCCGGTCACAACGCATAGAGAATTTGCTTCGTCGGAATCCGACGAATTTTTACGGATTTCCCTAGGGGTACCACTAGGGAAAAATCACCGAAATCGAGAAATCGTAAAAAGTGGTGAAATTTTGGATCCGAGTCCAATAATTCGGGAAAACTCGGTTGGAATAGCTACTGGAAGCTAGCCGGTCACAACGCATCGAGAATTAGCTTCGTCGGAATCCGACGAATTTTTACGGATTTCCCTAGGGGTACCACTAGGGAAAATCGAGAAATCGTAAAAAGTGGTGAAATTTTGGATCCGAGTCCAATAATTCGGGAAAACTCGGTTGGAATAGCTACTGGAAGCTTGCCGGTCACAACGCATCGAGAATTGGCTTCATCGGAATCCGACAAATTTTTACGGATTTCCCTAGGGGTACCACTAGATTAAATCACCGAAATCGAGAAATCGTAAAAAGTGGTGAAATTTTGGATCCGAGTCCAATAATTCGGGAAAACTCGGTTGAAATAGCTACTGGAAGCTTGCCGGTCACAACGCATAGAGAATTGGCTTCGTCGGAATCCGACGAATTTTTACGGATTTCCCTAGGGGTACCACTAGGGAAAATCGAGAAATCGTAAAAAGTGGTGAAATTTTGGATCCAAGTCCAATAATTCGGGAAAACTCGGTTGGAATAGCTACTGGAAGTAGGGGTGTGCAAATGGTCGGTTCGGTTCGGTTTTGGACCGAACCGAACAAACCGAAAACCGAATTTTAGTATTTTTTAGAACCGAACCGCGGACCGAACTTATTTGGACCGAAACCGAACAAACCGAAATTATTTCGGTCGGTTCGGTTCGGTCCAATTGGTTCTCACACAAATATAAGCTTTTTTTTTTATCATTTTTTACTTATATGGATAGATAAATTAAATTAACTTATATTTAACAAAATAAAACCATTTAAAATAATTAAAAGGAAAAAACATAAATAAATTTTTCATATTACGTTTTTAATATATAATAAAAAAAACATACATTAAAAAAAATACAACATAAATTCTAATTAATAATACATTAATATCCTTTAATTAAAAAATACATGTAATTAAATATAGCATAATTTCATATGCATCACACAACAACAACTCCAATCAAGCCCTCTTAAACCTGCATTCCATACAAAAAAAAATAATGATTAAATAAATTCAACTAAACAGTCAAAACATAATATAAAACAATTGAAAAGTAAAAAATATTTTACTGTATCAACTGTGGACTCCATATGTATTTTTTGAAAATCTGCAAATAAAAAAATAAATAATTATTTTTATAAGAACTAAGTTAAATTATTAAGACAAAAAACTAAGATTATATATATATATACCTGTCTCAATTTGGATCACATCTTCTTCTTCAATTGCTCTTTCAAGTACATCTGATTCAAGAAGCCAATCTTGAGCACAAATAAGAGCTTGCACAATTTTAGGAGTTAATGAACTCCTAAATGCATCAAGTAGTCTTCCACCCGAGCTAAATGTAGCCTCCGAAGGCACAGTAGAGATGGGGACAGCCAATACATCACAAACTATTTTACTGAGAACAGGAAATCTAGGACTGTTTACTTTCCACCATTCTAAAATATCAAAACTCTTCTTATCATCATACTCAATTTGCTCACTCAAATACTTATCAATATCAGTTCTTTTACTCGAATTTCCACCTAACACTTCACTCTTGTATTCCGATTCAACAATTCTCTTCAACTTCTCAGTTTCATCCAATTGCATCAAAATGACGGAATCATCTTGTTCCATGGGCTCTTTATGGCTTGTTGAACTTGAATCTTTTTCCTTGTATTCTTCATACAATCTATCCAACAAATCTTTAATTCGAAATACCATCAAATCACCATCTTGTGACCCAAACATCCTTTTAAAAGCAAAGTTAAGCCATTGAAGCTTATATCGGGGATCCAAAACAACACCAAGATAAATTACATGGTTAACTTTCGATGGATCTCCCCAATACTTATCATACTTCACTTTCATTTTTGTAGCCATCAATGACAACTGAAAGTCACTACTTTTTTTCCACTCTTCCAATAAACGATACATCACGTAAAGTTCATAAAAAAAAGTACTACATGTCACATATTTAGAACCAGAAATTTTTAAAGTAAGCTCATAAAAATGGTTCAAAAAAGTGAGTATTCTTCTCACATTATCCCAATCACTTTTATCAGGCACACCGGACCACTCATTCACTCCTTGCAAATCAATTTGAAAGTAGGGATCTACATCATCTAACCGCTTGAAAGCCTTTTCATATTTTTGGGCTGTGTCTAACATAAGATAAGTGGAGTTCCACCTAGTTGGGACATCAAGAGACAACATCTGCTTACACTGAATTTTTTCATATTCACAACTTTCTTTGAACTTCCTAATTCTGCTACAAGATGACCTCACATAACGCACAGCCGCCCTAACTCTTTTAACTGAATTTCCTATTTCTTTTAAACCATCTTGCACAATCAAATTTACTATATGAGCAACACATCTCATATGCAACCACTTTCCCCCCAAAATACTATGACCCCAATCATTAAATTTCTCCTGCAAATAATTTATGGCAAGCTCATTTGGAGCATGATTATCCACAGTAATAGTGAAAACATGCTCAATCCCCCAATCATTCAAACATTTTTCAATTTCAATGCCTAACTCTCTACCTTTATGACTAGATATAGGACAAAAATTCAAGATCCTTTTACGCAATTTCCACTCATCATCAATCCAATGACATGTTAGACACATATAATTGATTTGTTGAATTGATGTCCAAGTGTCTGTAGTGAGGCAAATTCTTTGTTTTTTAATCTCAATATATTGCTTAAGTTTAGCTTTTTCATCAACATAAATCTGAAAACAATCTCTAGACATGGTGAATCTAGATGGCATCCTAAATTTGGGTTGCACAAGAGCCATGTATTTCCTAAAAGCTTTATTTTCCACAAAGCTTAAAGGTAATTCACTTGAAATCACCAATTCAGCTAAAGCCTTTCTTATAGATTCCTGATCAAATTTCCAATTAGCAAGACCCCCAACTTCATTTTCAACCCTAAAACTCAATTGTGATTGTGTATCTTGTGTCTCAGGGCGTTTCTTACAAACATTAATGTGCTTTTTAAGTGCCGTTGTACCATTTTTCCTAGGATCACAAAAAATTTCTTTAAAGCAATAATTGCACTTGCCTTTTATATTGCCTTCTGCATTTGTGAATTTGCTAAAGTGATCCCAAACCTCCGATCTTGGTCTAATAGCTTTCCTCTTTAAATTCTTAGAAGTTGCCTCTGATTTCGTAGGTTGATTGGTGTCGGACTGCGTTTGAAAAAGATCTTCAGCATTGGGGGTTTGCGTCTCACCTTGAGTGGTGGGAGTTTGAGTTTCATCTTGAATAGAAGCCTAAAATGGAAAAAAAAAAATATTAGATGCTTCATAATCGTATTTCTTACTTCTGATGTGGTAGGTGATCACTAACAGGATAATGCATGCATAAATATTAATAAATAAAAACAAGAATCTTTCTCTCTACATATAAATATCTTATATATATATATATATATATATATATATATATATATAAATTATCTTTTTGTATCCCAGTTTGCAACATTATCATATCTCTATTCATCATAGTCTTTCATCATTACCAACCACCCAAAAAGAAAAAGAATATATATATATTGAGAAGCAGCAGAAGAAGCAAGTCAGCCGTTGACAGTCCATACTTCATCCACCAACTATTATATTGATATTGCCATACATTTGCTTAGTAGTAAAGCATGCATATAGTTTTTGCCCAACCTCTGCATAAATTATTAAATATATAAAAAAGGAAATTACTGATTTACAAGGAAGAAAATGAAATAAAATTAATTGGTCTTAAAACAAATCGCAAGGACATAATTATTGTGGAATGGAGAGATGAACATAAGTTTAAAAATTAAAACCTCAATTATAAAAATAAAATAAAAATAAAACCTCACATGCAATGCAACCAACAAAATAATAAAAAGTAAATTAATAACATGCGTGTTTTTTTCATCCTCTGGCTGAACTGCAATTATCTTTTCTTTTTGTTTAATAAAGAAAATTAAAAAAAAACATACTTTAGTGTGACATCAGGTGTACATTATTTTACTTCATATAGTCTTCTTTACCAATTAACTTTAGTCTAGTTAGAGTGTTTTAGCAAGATCTAACTCAAATACTCAAATGACATAATTTTAATCAAGATTCAAGAACGCAAATACAAGGTTAACATTAACCAATAAAATTAATATACTTTGTTTATTTTATTATCTTTATTAAAAGATTATCATACGAGGGCACAGTAGGTTAGAAAGATGACTTAATTTCAAATTCCAATTCTTTCCAAACATAATACCGTAAAATTTAATTTAAATATAGTCTTTAACTTACAGCATACCAAACATGATAATTCACCTGTAAATCAATTCTACTCAGAATTTATGTACAACTGAATTCTACGTTTTCAATTCTAACATGCCAAACTGACTCTTTATATTGGATACCATTTCAAAGTTAAATTAAATTAGTCATAGGGTTGAAATAAAACAGTGTGTTTGAATGTCATTCAGTAATAATTCAATAATTATAACTTTGAGAACAATATTTTCGGAGTATCAGGTGGCAAATTTATTGGCCATACATCATCCATCAGGACATCCAGCAGAGTATTAACTTGCAAAAACCTGCCACCAATTTTGCTCTAGTAGCAAGGTTACAAAACTGGAACAGCCAAAGGAAATTAAGGGTAAGAGGGCTTGATTGCAGTTCACAGTGGCCAAATGAATTAACATAATTATTAGTAATAGTAACTGAATTCCGGCCTCTAAGATAATTGCAGTTCACAGTGTCCTATATCTAACGCCATCTTCATTTTGTTAATCAATTACATATCTATGGCCATCTTCATTTTATTTTCTTATCAAACACTTCATCTATATAATTTCATTACACTTCATCTATATAATTTCATTACATCATTATTTTCATAGAATAATCAAACTGGGCATAGGAAATAAATACTAGAAGCAGAGCAAATATATGTGCAGAAATCATAAAGTGGTTGTGGCTTCCTTAATCAACCCACGCAGCCCCCTCAAAAACAAGATCTAGACACCCATATTTGCAAGACAAATCGAAGAATATAAGAGCATCAAACAGAAGAGTTGAAGGGAAAAAAAGAAAACAAATAAAAAAATAAAGAAAAGGGCAAACAGAACAGAAGAATAGAAATGATACTTACCATGGTTGCAAGACGAATCGACGATTAGTTGAAGCGAAGAAGAGAAGAAATAGGTGGAGTATGACTGGTCCTTGGCTTACACGAGATCTGCCAGATCTTGTTCTTATTTGTCTCCTTTGAGTTTTGTTCAAGAGATGAGGATGGCTGTGGAGGTGGTGGTCTCGTCGTGGTAGAGATGAGGATGGTTGTGGAGATGGTGGTCTCGTCGTGGTGGCTGCTGTGAAAGGAAGAAAGGAAATTAGGAATTTTGATTTAGGTAAGGAAAGGAAGAAATGCAGCTAGGGATTCGAAAGGAAGAAAGGAAAGGAGTTTAAGTTATATTATATATTTTATATTATAAAATGATCAAAACGGTGTGTTTTAGAAATTGCGGTCGGTTCGGTTCTTTCGGTTTTCTTATTTTTAGAACCGAACCGAACCGATAAAACCGAAGAAAAATTTCGGTTCGGAACCGAAAAAACCGAGAATCGAAGAAACTGAACCAAATAGACAAAACTCAGTTCGGTTCGGTTCGGTTTTCGGTTCCGGTTCGGTTCTGCACACCCCTAACTGGAAGCTTGCCGGTCACAACGCAGCGAGAATTGGCTTCGTCGGAATCCGACGAATTTTTACGGATTTCCCTAGGGGTACCACTAGGAAAAATCACCGAAATCGAGAAATCGTAAAAAGTGGTGAAATTTTGGATCCGAGTCCAATAATTCGGGAAAACTCGGTTGGAATAGCTACTGGAAGCTTGCCGGTCACAACGCATTGAGAATTGGCTTCGTCGGACTCCGACGATTTTTTACGGATTTCCCTAGGGGTACCACTAGGGAAAATCACCGAAATCGAGAAATCGTAAAAAGTGGTGAAATTTTGGATCCGAGTCCAATAATTCGGGAAAACTCGGTTGGAATAGCTATTGGAAGCTTGCCAGTCACAACGCATCGAGAATTGGTTTCGTCGGAATCCGACGAATTTTTACGGATTTTCCTAGGGGTACCACTAGGGAAAATCGAGAAATCGTAAAAAGTGGTGAAATTTTGGATCCGAGTCCAATAATTCGGGAAAACTCGGTTGGAATAGCTACTGGAAGCTTGCCGGTCACAACGCATCGAGAATTGGCTTCGTCGGAATCCGACGAATTTTTACGGATTTCCCTAGGGGTACCACTAGGGAAAATCACCGAAATCGAGAAATCGTAAAAAGTGGTGAAATTTTTGATCCGAGTCCAATAATTCGGGAAAACTCGGTTGGAATAGCTACTGGAAGCTTGCCGGTCATAACGCATCGAGAATTGGCTTCGTCGGAATCCGACGAATTTTTACGGATTTCCCTAGGGGTACCACTAGGGAAAATCACCGAAATCGAGAAATCGTAAAAAGTGGTGAAATTTTGGATCTGAGTCCAATAATTCGGGAAAACTCGGTTGGAATAGCTATTGGAAGCTTGCCAGTCACAACGCATCGAGAATTGGCTTCGTCGGAATCCGACGAATTTTTACGGATTTCCCTAGGGGGTACCACTAGGGAAAATCGAGAAATCGTAAAAAGTGTTGAAATTTTGGATCCGAGTCCAATAATTCGGGAAAACTCGGTTGGAATAGCTACTGGAAGCTTGCCGGTGACAACGCATCGAGAATTGGCTTCGTCGGAATCCGACGAATTTTTACGGATTTCCCTAGGGGTACCACTAGGGAAAATCACCGAAATCGAGAAATCGTAAAAAGTGGTGAAATTTTGGATCCGAGTCCAATAATTCGGGAAAACTCGGTTGGAATAGCTACTGGAAGCTTGCCGGTCACAACGCATCGAGAATTGGCTTCGTCGGAATCCGACGAATTTTTACGGATTTCCCTAGGGGTACCACTAGGGAAAATCAACGAAATCGAGAAATCGTAAAAAGTGATGAAATTTTGGATCCGAGTCCAATAATTCGGGAAAACTCGGTTGGAATAGCTACTGGAAGCTTGCCGGTCACAACGCATCGAGAATTGGTTTCGTCGGAATCCGACGAATTTTTACGGATTTCCCTAGGGGTACCACTAGGAAAAATCGAGAAATCGTAAAAAGTGGTGAAATTTTGGATCCGAGTCCAATAATTCGGGAAAACTCGGTTGGAATAGCTTCTGGAAGCTTGCCGGTCACAACGCATCGAGAATTGGCTTCGTCGGAATCCGACGAATTTTTACGGATTTCCCTAGGGGTACCACTAGGGAAAATCACCGAAATTGAGAAATCGTAAAAAGTGGTGAAATTTTGGATCCGAGTCCAATAATTCGGGAAAACTCGGTTGGAATAGCTAATGGAAGCTTGCCGGTCACAACGCATCGAGAATTGGCTTCGTCGAAATCCGACGAATTTTTACGGATTTCCCTAGGGGTACCACTCGGGAAAATCACCGAAATCGAGAAATCCTAAAAAGTGGTAAAATTTTGGATCCGAGTCCAATAATTCGGGAAAACTCGAATGGAATAGCTATTGGAAGCTTGCCAGTCACAACGCATCGAAAATTGGCTTCGTCGGAATCCGACGAATTTTTACGGATTCCCTAGGGGTACCACTAGGGAAAATCGAGAAATCGTAAAAAGTGGTGAAATTTTGGATCCGAAGTCCAATAATTCGGGAAAACTCGGTTGGAATAGCTACTGGAAGCTTGCCGGTCACAACGCATCGAGAATTGGCTTCGTCGGAATCGACGAATTTTTACGGATTTCCCTAGGGGCACCACTAGGGAAAATCACCGAAATCGAGAAATCGTAAAAAGTGGTGAAATTTTTTATCCGAGTCCAATAATTCGGGAAAACTCGGTTGGAATAGCTACTGGAAGCTTGCCGGTCATAACGCATCGAGAATTGGCTTCGTCGGAATCCGACGAATATTACGGATTTCCCTAGGGGTACCACTAGGGAAAATCACCGAAATCGAGAAATCGTAAAAAGTGGTGAAATTTTTGATCCGAGTCCAATAATTCGGGAAAACTCGATTGGAATAGCTACTGGAAGCTTGCCGGTCACAACACATCGAGAATTGGCTTCGTCGGAATCCGACGAATTTTTACGGATTCCCTAAGGGTACCACTAGGGAAAATCGAGAAGAATCGTAAAAAGTGAGTGAAATTTTGGATCCGAGTCCAATAATTCGGGAAAAACTCGGTTGGAATAGCTAATGGAAGCTTGCCGGTCACAACGCATCGAGAATTGGCTTCGTCGAAATCCTACGAATTTTTACGGATTTCCCTAGGGGTACCACTAGGAAAATCACCGAAATCGAGAAATCGTTAAAAAGTGGCGAAATTTGGATCCGAGTCAATAATTCGGGAAAACACGGTTGGAATAGCTACTGGAAGCTTGCCGGTCACAACGCATCGAGAATTGGCTTCGTCGGAATCCGACGAATTTTTACGGATTTCCCTAGGGGTACCACTAGGAAAATCACCGAAATTGAGAAATCGTAAAAAGTGGTGAAATTTTGGATCCGAGTCCAATAATTCGGGAAAACTCGGTTGGAATAGCTATTGGAAGCTTGCCAGTCACAACGCATCGAAAATTGGCTTCGTCGGAATCCGACGAATTTTTACGGATTTTCCTAGGGGTACCACTAGGGAAAATCGAGAAATCGTAAAAAGTGGTGAAATTTTGGATCCGAGTGCAATAATTCGGGAAAACTCGGTTGGAATAGCTACTGGAAGCTTGCCGGTCATAACGCATCGAGAATTGGCTTCGTCGGAATCCGACGAATTTTTACGGATTTCCTAGGGGTACCACTAGGGAAAATCACCGAAATCGAGAAATCGTAAAAGTGGTGAAATTTTTGATCCGAGTCCAATAATTCGGGAAAAACTCGGTTGAAATAGCTACTGGAAGCTTGCCGGTCACAACGCATCGAGAATTGGCTTCGTCGGAATCCGCGAATTTTTACGGATTTCCCTAGGGGTACCACTACGGAAAATCACCGAAATCGAGAATATCGTAAAAAAGTGGTGAAATTTTGGATCCGAGTCCAATAATTCGGGAAAACTCGGTTGGAATAGCTAATGGAAGCTTGCCGGTCACAACGCATCGAGAATTGGCTTCGTCGGAATCCGACGATTTTTACGGGATTTCCCTAGGGGTACCACTAGGGAAAATCGAGAAATCGTAAAAAGTGTTGATAATTTTGGATCCGAGTCCAATAATTCGGGGAAAACTCACGGTTGGATAGCTACTGGAAGCTTGCCGGTGACAACGCATCGAGAATTGGCTTCGTCGTAATCTGACGAATTTTTACGGATTTCCCTAGGGGTACCACTAGGGAAAATCACCGAAATCGAGAAATCGTAAAAAGTGGTGAAATTTTGGATCCGAGTCCAATAATTCGGGAAAACTCGGTTGGAATAGCTACTGGAAGCTTGCCGGTCACAACGCATCGAGAATTGGCTTCGTCGGAATCCGACGAATTTTTACGGATTTCCCTAGGGGTACCACTAGGGAAAATCAACGAAATCGAGAAATCGTAAAAAGTGATGAAATTTGGATCCCGAGTCCAATAATTCGGGAAAACTCGGTTGGAATAGCTACTGGAAGCTTGCCGGTCACAACGCATCGAGAAATTGGTTTCGTCGGAATCCGACGAATTTTTACGGATTTCCCTAGGGGTACCACTAGGAAAAATCGAGAAATCGTAAAAAGTGGTGAAATTTTGGATCCGAGTCCAATAATTCGGGAAAAACTCGGTTGAATAGCTTCTGGAAGCTTGCCGGTCACAACGCATCGAGAATTGGCTTCGTCGGAATCCGACGAATTTTTACGGATTTCCCTAGGGGTACCACTAGGGAAAATCACCGAAATTGAGAAATCGTAAAAAGTGGTGAAATTTGGATCCGAGTCCAATAATTCGGGAAAACTCGGTTGGAATAGCTAATGGTAAGCTTGACGGTCACAACGCATCGAGAATTGGCTTCGTCGGAATCCGACGAATTTTTATGGATTTCCCTAGGGGTACCACTCGGGAAAATCACCGAAATCGAGAAACTCCTAAAAAGTGGTAAAATTTTGGATCCGAGTCAATAATTCGGGAAAACTCGAATGGAATAGCTATTGAAGCTTGCCAGTCACAACGCATCGAAAATGGCTTCGTCTGAATCCGACGAATTTTTACGGATTTCCCTAGTGGGTACCACTAGGGAAAATCGAGAAATCGTAAAAAGTGGTGAAATTTTGGATCCGAGTCCAATAATTCGGGAAAAACTCGGTTGGAATAGCTACTGGAAGCTTGCCGGTCACAACGCATCGAGAATTGGCTTCGTCGGGAATCCGACGAATTTTTACGGATTTCCCTAGGGTACCACTAGGGAAAATCACCGAAATCGAGAAATCGGTAAAAAGTGGTGAAATTTTTTATCCGAGTCAAATAATTCGGGAAACTCGGTTGGAATAGCTACTGGAAGCTTGCCGGTCATAACGCATCGAGAATTGGCTTCGTCGGAATCCGACGAATATTTACGGATTTCCCTAGGGGTACCACTAGGGAAAATCACCGAAATCGAGAAATCGTTAAAAAGTGTGAAATTTTTGATCCGAGTCCAATAATTCGGGAAAACTCGATTGGAATAGCTACTGGAAGCTTGCCGGTCACAACACATCGAGAATTGGCTTCGTCGGAATCCGACGAATTTTTACGGATTTCCCTAAGGGTACCACTAGGGAAAATCGAGAATCGTAAAAAAGTGGTGAAATTTTGGATCCGAGTCCTATAATTCGGGAAAACTCGGTTGGAATAGCTAATGGAAGCTTGCCGGTCACAACGCATCGAGAATTGGCTTCGTCGAAATCCTACGAAATTTTTACGGATTTCCTAGGGGTACCACTAGGGAAAATCACCGAAATCGAGAATCGTAAAAAGTGGCGAAATTTTGGATCCGAGTCCAATAATTCGGGAAAACTCGGTTGGAATAGCTACTGGAAGCTTGCCGGTCACAACGCATCTGAGAATTGGCTTCGTCGGAATCCGACGAATTTTTACGGATTTCCCTAGGGGTACCACTAGGGAAAATCACCGAAATTGAGAAATCGTTAAAAAAGTGGTGAAATTTTGGATCCGAGTCCAATAATTCGGGAAAACTCGGTTGGATAGCTATTGGAAGCTTGCCAGTCACAACGCATCGAAAATTGGCTTCGTCGGAATCCGACGAATTTTACGGATTTTTCTAGGGGTACCACTAGGGAAAATCGAGAAATCGTATAAAAGTGGTGAAATTTTGGATCCGAGTGCAATAATTCGGGAAAACTCGGTTGGAATAGCTACTGGAAGCTTGCCGGTCATAACGCATCGAGAATTGGCTTCGTCGGAATCCGACGAATTTTTACGGATTTCCCTAGGGGTACCACTAGGGAAAATCACCGAAATCGAGAAATCGTAAAAGTGGTGAAATTTTTGATCCGAGTCCAATAATTCGGGAAACTCGGTTGAAATAGCTACTGGAAGCTTGCCGGGTCACAACGCATCGAGAATTGGCTTCGTCGGAATCCGACTGAATTTTTACGGATTTCCCTAGGGGTACCACTACGGAAAATCACCGAAATCGAGAAATCGTAAAAGTGGTGAAATTTTGGATCCGAGTCCAATAATTCGGGGAAAACTCGGTTGGAATAGCTACTGGAAGCTTGCCAGTCACAACGCATCGAGAATTGGCTTCGTCGGAATCCGACGAATTTTACGGATTTCCCTAGGGGGTTACAACTAGGGAAAATCGAGAAATCGTAAAAAGTGGTGAAATTTTGGATCCGAGTCCAATAATTCGGGAAAACTCGGTTGGAATAGCTACTGGAAGCTTGCCGGTCACAACGCATCGAGAATTGGCTTCGTCGGAATCCGACGAATTTTTACGGATTTCCCTAGGGGTACCACAAAGGAAAATCACCGAAATCGAGAAATCGTAAAGAGTGGTGAAATTTTGTGATCCGAGTCCAATAATTCGGGAAAACTCGGTTGGAATAGCTACTGGAAGCTTGCCGGTCACAACGCATCAGAGAATTGGCTTCGTCGGAATCCGACGAATTTTTACGGATTTCCCATAAGGGTACCACTAGGGAAAATCGAGAAATCGTAAAAAGTGGTGAAATTTTTGGATCCGAGTCCAATAATTCGGGTAAACTCGGTTGGAATAGCTTCTGGAAGCTTGCCGGTCACAACGCATCGAGAATTGGCTTCGTCAGAATCCGAAGAATTTTTACGGATTTCCCCAGGGGTACCACTAGGGAAAATCACCGAAATCGAGAAATCCTAAAAAGTGTGTGAAATTTTGGATCCGAGTCCAATAATTCGGGAAAACTCGGTTGGAATAGCTATTGGAAGCTTGCCAGTCACAACGCATCGAAAAATTGGCTTCGTCGGAATCCGACGAATTTTTTACGGATTTTCCTAGGGGTACCACTAGGGAAAATCGAGAAATCGTAAAAAGTGGTGAAATTTTGGATCCGAGTGCAATAATTCGGGAAAACTCGGTTGGAATAGCTACTGGAAGCTTGCCGGTCACAACGCATCTGAGAATTGGCTTCGTCGGAATCCTGACGAATTTTTACGGATTTCCCTAGGGGTACCACTAGGGAAAATCACCGAAATTGAGAAATCGTAAAAAGTGGTGAAATTTTGGATCCGAGTCCAATAATTCGGGAAAACTCGGTTGGAATAGCTACTGGAAGCTAGCCGGTCACAACGCATCGAAGATTGGCTTCGTCGGAATCCGACGAATTTTTACGGATTTCCTAGGGGTACCACTAAGGGAAAATCACCGAAATCGAGAAATCGTTAAAAAGTGGTGAAATTTTGGATCCGAGTCCAATTAATTCGGGAAAACTCGGTTGGAATAGCTACTGGAAGCTAGCCGGTCACAACGCATCGAGAATTGGCTTCGTCGGGAATCCGACGAATTTTTACGGATTTCCCTAAGGGTACCACTAGGGAAAATCGAGAAATCGTAAAAAGTGGATGAAATTTTGGATCCGAGTCCAATAATTCGGGACAACTCGGTTGGAATAGCTTCTGGAAGTTTGCCGGTCACAACGCAATCGAGAATTGCTTCGTCGGAATCCGACGAATTTTTACGGATTTCCCTAGGGGTACCACTAGGGAAAATCACCGAAATCGAGAAATCATAAAAAGTGGTGAAATTTTGGATCCGAGTCCAATAATTCGGGAAAACTCGGTTGGAATAGCTACTGGAAGCTTGCCGGTCACAACGCATCGAGATTGGCTTCGTCGGAATCCGACGAATTTTTACGGATTTCCCTAGGGGTACCACTAGGGAAAATCACCGAAATCGAGAAATCGTAAAAAGTGGTGAAAATTTGGATCCGAGTCCAATAATTCAGGAAAACTCGGTTGGAATAGCTACTGGAAGCTTGCCGGTCACAACGCATCGAGAATTGGCTTCGTCGGAATCCGACGAATTTTTACGGATTTCCCTAAGGGTACCACTAGGGAAAATCGAGAAATCGTAAAAAGTGGTGAAATTTTGGATTTCGAGTCCAATAATTCGGGAAACTCGGTTGGAATAAATTTCTTTGAAGCTTGCTGGTCACAACGCATCGAGAATTGGCTTCGTCGGAATCCGACGGAAATTTTTAAGGATTTCCCTAGGGGTACCACTAGGGAAAATCACCGAAATCGAGAAATCGTAAAAAGTGGTGAAATTTTGGATCCGAGTCCAATAATTCGGGAAAACTCGGTTGGGGAATAGCTACTGGTAGCTTGCCGGTCACAACGCATCGAGAATTGGCTTTCGTTGGAAACCGACGAATTTTTACGGATTTCCCTAGGGGTACCACTAGATTAAATCACCAAAATCGAGAAATCGTAAAAAGTGGTGAAATTTTTGATCCGAGTCCAATAATTCGGGAAACTCGGTTAGAATAGCTACTGGAAGCTTGCCGGTCACAACGCATAGAGAATTGGCTTCGGTCGGAATCTGACGAATTTTTACGGATTTCCCTAGGGTACCCACTAGGGAAAATCGAGAATCGTAAAAAGTGGT
>CANTUQ010000518.1:0-31731 GCA_947683425.1 Excoecaria cochinchinensis
TGCCTTGCCGTCACAACGCATCGAGAATCGGCTTCGTCGGAATCCGACGAATTTTTACGGATTTCCCTAGGGGTACCACTAGGGGAAATCACCAAAATCGAGGAATCGTAAAAAGTGGTGAAATTTCGGATCCGAGTCCAATAATTCGGGAAAACTCGGTTGGAATAGCTACTGGAAGCTTGCCGGTCACAACGCATCGAGAATCGGCTTCGTCGGAATCCGACGAATTTTTACGGATTTCCCTAGGGGTACCACTAGGGGAAATCACCAAAATCGAGGAATCGTAAAAAGTGGTGAAATTTCGGATCCGAGTCCAATAATTCGGGAAAACTCGGTTGGAATAGCTACTGGAAGCTTGCCGGTCACAACGCATCGAGAATCGGCTTCGTCGGAATCCGACGAATTTTTACGGATTTCCCTAGGGGTACCACTAGGGGAAATCACCAAAATCGAGGAATCGTAAAAAGTGGTGAAATTTCGGATCCGAGTCCAATAATTCGGGAAAACTCGGTTGGAATAGCTACTGGAAGCTTGCCGGTCACAACGCATCGAGAATCGGCTTCGTCGGAATCCGACGAATTTTTACGGATTTCCCTAGGGG
Organism: Excoecaria cochinchinensis; assembly: GCA_947683425.1. Classification (NCBI taxonomy): domain Eukaryota; kingdom Viridiplantae; phylum Streptophyta; class Magnoliopsida; order Malpighiales; family Euphorbiaceae; genus Excoecaria; species Excoecaria cochinchinensis. Next base: position 602 of record CANTUQ010000518.1, read on the forward strand.
TACCACTAGGGGAAATCACCAAAATCGAGGAATCGTAAAAAGTGGTGAAATTTCGGATCCGAGTCCAATAATTCGGGAAAACTCGGTTGGAATAGCTACTGGAAGCTTGCCGGTCACAACGCATCGAGAATCGGCTTCGTCGGAATCCGACGAATTTTTACGGATTTCCCTAGGGGTACCACTAGGGGAAATCACCAAAATCGAGGAATCGTAAAAAGTGGTGAAATTTCGGATCCGAGTCCAATAATTCGGGAAAACTCGGTTGGAATAGCTACTGGAAGCTTGCCGGTCACAACGCATCGAGAATCGGCTTCGTCGGAATCCGACGAATTTTACGGATTTCCCTAGGGGTACCACTAGGGGAAATCACCAAAATCGAGGAATCGTAAAAAGTGGTGAAATTTCGGATCCGAGTCCAATAATTCGGGAAAACTCGGTTGGAATAGCTACTGGAAGCTTGCCGGTCACAACGCATCGAGAATCGGCTTCGTCGGAATCCGACGAATTTTTACGGATTTCCCTAGGGGTACCAACTAGGGGAAATCACCAAAATCGAGGAATCGTAAAAAGTGGTGAAATTTCGGATCCGAGTCCAATAATTCGGGAAAACTCGGTTGGAATAGCTACTGGAAGCTTGCCGGTCACAACGCATCGAGAATCGGCTTCGTCGGAATCCGACGAATTTTTACGGATTTCCCTAGGGGTACCACTAGGGGAAATCACCAAAATCGAGGAATCGTAAAAAGTGGTGAAATTTCGGATCCGAGTCCAATAATTCGGGAAAACTCGGTTGGAATAGCTACTGGAAGCTTGCCGGTCACAACGCATCGAGAATCGGCTTCGTCGGAATCCGACGAATTTTTACGGATTTCCCTAGGGGTACCACTAGGGGAAATCACCAAAATCGAGGAATCGTAAAAAGTGGTGAAATTTCGGATCCGAGTCCAATAATTCGGGAAAACTCGGTTGGAATAGCTACTGGAAGCTTGCCGGTCACAACGCATCGAGAATCGGCTTCGTCGGAATCCGAATTTTACGGATTTCCCTAGGGGTACCACTAGGGGAAATCACCAAAATCGAGGAATCGTAAAAAGTGGTGAAATTTCGGATCCGAGTCCAATAATTCGGGAAAACTCGGTTGGAATAGCTACTGGAAGCTTGCCGGTCACAACGCATCGAGAATCGGCTTCGTCGGAATCCGACGAATTTTTACGGATTTCCCTAGGGGTACCACTAGGGGAAATCACCAAAATCGAGGAATCGTAAAAAGTGGTGAAATTTCGGATCCGAGTCCAATAATTCGGGAAAACTCGGTTGGAATAGCTACTGGAAGCTTGCCGGTCACAACGCATCGAGAATCGGCTTCGTCGGAATCCGACGAATTTTTACGGATTTCCCTAGGGGTACCACTAGGGGAAATCACCAAAATCGAGGAATCGTAAAAAGTGGTGAAATTTCGGATCCGAGTCCAATAATTCGGGAAAACTCGGTTGGAATAGCTACTGGAAGCTTGCCGGTCACAACGCATCGAGAATCGGCTTCGTCGGAATCCGACGAATTTTTACGGATTTCCCTAGGGGTACCACTAGGGGAAATCACCAAAATCGAGGAATCGTAAAAAGTGGTGAAATTTCGGATCCGAGTCCAATAATTCGGGAAAACTCGGTTGGAATAGCTACTGGAAGCTTGCCGGTCACAACGCATCGAGAATCGGCTTCGTCGGAATCCGACGAATTTTTACGGATTTCCCTAGGGGTACCCACTAGGGGAAATCACCAAAATCGAGGAATCGTAAAAAGTGGTGAAATTTCGGATCCGAGTCCAATAATTCGGAAAACTCGGTTGGAATAGCTACTGGAAGCTTGCCGGTCACAACGCATCGAGAATCGGCTTCGTCGGAATCCGATTACGGATTTCCCTAGGGGTACCACTAGGGGGAAATCACCAAAATCGAGGAATCGTAAAAAGTGGTGAAATTTCGGATCCGAGTCCAATAATTCGGGAAAACTCGGTTGGAATAGCTACTGGAAGCTTGCCGGTCACAACGCATCGAGAATCGGCTTCGTCGGAATCCGACGAATTTTTACGGATTTCCCTAGGGGTACCACTAGGGGAAATCACCAAAATCGAGGAATCGTAAAAAGTGGTGAAATTTCGGATCCGAGTCCAATAATTCGGGAAAACTCGGTTGGAATAGCTACTGGAAGCTTGCCGGTCACAACGCATCGAGAATCGGCTTCGTCGGAATCCGACGAATTTTTACGGATTTCCCTAGGGGTACCACTAGGGGAAATCACCAAAATCGAGGAATCGTAAAAAGTGGTGAAATTTCGGATCCGAGTCCAATAATTCGGGAAAACTCGGTTGGAATAGCTACTGGAAGATTGCCGGTCACAACGCATCGAGAATCGGCTTCGTCGAAATCCGACGAATTTTTACGGATTTCCCTAGGGGTACCACTAGGGGAAATCACCAAAATCGAGGAATCGTAAAAAGTGGTGAAATTTCGGATCCGAGTCCAATAATTCGGGAAAACTCGGTTGGAATAGCTACTGGAAGCTTGCCGGTCACAACGCATCGAGAATCGGCTTCGTCGGAATCCGACGAATTTTTACGGATTTCCCTAGGGGTACCACTAGGGGAAATCACCAAAATCGAGGAATCGTAAAAAGTGGTGAAATTTCGGATCCGAGTCCAATAATTCGGGAAAACTCGGTTGGAATAGCTACTGGAAGCTTGCCGGTCACAACGCATCGAGAATCGGCTTCGTCGGAATCCGACGAATTTTTACGGATTTCCCTAGGGGTACCACTAGGGGAAATCACCAAAATCGAGGAATCGTAAAAAGTGGTGAAATTTCGGATCCGAGTCCAATAATTCGGGAAAACTCGGTTGGAATAGCTACTGGAAGCTTGCCGGTCACAACGCATCGAGAATCGGCTTCGTCGGAATCCGACGAATTTTTACGGATTTCCCTAGGGGTACCACTAGGGGAAATCACCAAAATCGAGGAATCGTAAAAAGTGGTGAAATTTCGGATCCGAGTCCAATAATTCGGGAAAACTCGGTTGGAATAGCTACTGGAAGCTTGCCGGTCACAACGCATCGAGAATCGGCTTCGTCGGAATCCGACGAATTTTTACGGATTTCCCTAGGGGTACCACTAGGGGAAATCACCAAAATCGAGGAAATCGTAAAAAGTGGTGAAATTTCGGATCCGAGTCCAATAATTCGGGAAAACTCGGTTGGAATAGCTACTGGAAGCTTGCCGGTCACAACGCATCGAGAATCGGCTTCGTCGGAATCCGACGAATTTTTACGAATTTCCCTAGGGGTACCACTAGGGGAAATCACCAAAATCGAGGAATCGTAAAAAGTGGTGAAATTTCGGATCCCAGTCCAATAATTCGGGAAAACTCGGTTGGAATAGCTACTGGAAGCTTGCCGGTCACAACGCATCGAGAATCGGCTTCGTCGGAATCCGACGAATTTTTACGGATTTCCCTAGGGGTACCACTAGGGGAAATCACCAAAATCGAGGAATCGTAAAAAGTGGTGAAATTTCGGATCCGAGTCCAATAATTCGGGAAAACTCGGTTGGAATAGCTACTGGAAGCTTGCCGGTCACAACGCATCGAGAATCGGCTTCGTCGGAATCCGACGAATTTTTACGGATTTCCCTAGGGGTACCACTAGGGGAAATCACGAAAATCGAGGAATCGTAAAAAGTGGTGAAATTTCGTATCCGAGTCCAATAATTCGGGAAAACTCGGTTGGATTAGCTACTGGAAGCTTGCCGGTCACAACGCATCGAGAATCGGCTTCGTCGGAATCCGACGAATTTTTACGGATTTCCCTAGGGGTACCACTAGGGGAAATCAGGAAAATCGAGGAATCGTAAAAAGTGGTGAAATTTCGGATCCGAGTCCAATAATTCGGGAAAACTCGGTTGGAATAGCTACTGGAAGCTTGCCGGTCACAACGCATCGAGAATCGGCTTCGTCGGAATCCGACGAATTTTTACGGATTTCCCTAGGGGTACCACTAGGGGAAATCACCAAAATCGAGGAATCGTAAAAAGTGGTGAAATTTCGGATCCGAGTCCAATAATTCGGGAAAACTCGGTTGGAATAGCTACTGGAAGCTTGCCGGTCACAACGCATCGAGAATCGGCTTCGTCGGAATCCGACGAATTTCCCTAGGGGTACCACTAGGGGAAATCACCAAAATCGAGGAATCGTAAAAAGTGGTGAAATTTCGGATCCGAGTCCAATAATTTGGGAAAACTCGGTTGGAATAGCTACTGGAAGCTTGCCGGTCACAACGCATCGAGAATCGACTTCGTCGGAATTCGACGAATTTTTACGGATTTCCCTAGGGGTACCACTAGGGGAAATCACCAAAATCGAGGAATCGTAAAAAGTGGTGAAATTTCGGATCCGAGTCCAATAATTCGGGAAAACTCTGTTGGAGTAGCTACTGGAAGCTTGCCGGTCACAACGCATCGGGAATCGGCTTCGTCGGAATCCGACGAATTTTTACGGATTTCCCTAGGGGTACCACTAGGGGAAATCACCAAAATCGAGGAATCGTAAAAAGTGGTGAAATTTCGGATCCGAGTCCAATAATTCGGGAAAACTCGGTTGGAATAGCTACTGGAAGCTTGCCGGTCACAACGCATCGAGAATCGGCTTCGTCGAAATTCGACGAATTTTTCCCTAGGGGTACCACTAGGGGAAATCACCAAAATCGAGGAATCGTAAAAAGTGGTGAAATTTCGGATCCGAGTCCAATAATTCGGGAAAACTCGGTTGGAATAGCTACTGGAAACTTGCCGGTCACAACGCATCGAGAATCGGCTTCGTCGGAATTCGACGAATTTTTACGGATTTCCCTAGGGGTACCACTAGGGGAAATCACGAAAATCGAGGAATCATAAAAAGTGGTGAAATTTCGGATCCGAGTCCAATAATTCGGGAAAACTCGGTTGGATTAGCTACTGGAAGCTTGCCGGTCACAACGCATCGAGAATCGGCTTCGTACCCCTAGGGGAAATCACGAAATCGAGGAATCGTAAAAAGTGGTGAAATTTCGGATCCGAGTCCAATAATTCGGGAAAACTCGGTTGGAATAGCTACTGGAAGCTTGCCGGTCACAACGCATCGAGAATCGGCTTCGTCGGAATCCGACGAATTTTTACGTATTTCCCTAGGGGTACCACTAGGGGAAATCACGAAAATCGAGGAATCGTAAAAAGTGGTGAAATTTCGGATCCGAGTCCAATAATTCGGGAAAACTCGGTTGGATTAGCTACTGGAAGCTTGCCGGTCACAACGCATCGAGAATCGCCTTCGTCGGAATCCGACGAATTTTTACGGATTTCCCTAGGGGTACCACTAGGGGAAATCAGGAAAATCGAGGAATCGTAAAAAGTGGTGAAATTTCAGATCCGAGTCCAATAATTCGGGAAAACTCGGTTGGAATAGCTACTGGAAGCTTGCCGGTCACAACGCATCGAGAATCGGCTTCGTCGGAATCCGACGAATTTTTACGGATTTCCCTAGGGGTTACCACTAGGGGAAATCACCAAAATCGAGGAATCGTAAAAAGTGGTGAAATTTCGGATCCGAGTCCAATAATTCGGGAAAACTCGGTTGGAATAGCTACTGGAAGCTTGCCGGTCACAACGCATCGAGAATCGGCTTCGTCGAAATCCGACGAATTTTTCCCTAGGGGTACCACTAGGGGAAATCACCAAAATCGAGGAATCGTAAAAAGTGGTGAAATTTCGGATCCGAGTCCAATAATTCGGGAAAACTCGGTTGGAATAGCTACTGGAAACTTGCCGGTCACAACGCATCGAGAATCGGCTTCGTCGGAATCCGACGAATTTTTACGGATTTCCCTAGGGGTACCACTAGGGGAAATCACGAAAATCGAGGAATCATAAAAAGTGGTGAAATTTCGGATCCGAGTCCAATAATTCGGGAAAACTCGGTTGGATTAGCTACTGGAAGCTTGCCGGTCACAACGCATCGAGAATCGGCTTCGTACCCCTAGGGGAAATCACGAAAATCGAGGAATCGTAAAAAGTGGTGAAATTTCGGATCCGAGTCCAATAATTCGGGAAAACTCGGTTGGAATAGCTACTGGAAGCTTGCCGGTCACAACGCATCGAGAATCGGCTTCGTCGGAATCCGACGAATTTTTACGGATTTCCCTAGGGGTACCACTAGGGGAAATCACGAAAATCGAGGAATCGTAAAAAGTGGTGAAATTTTGGATCCGAGTCCAATAATTCGGGAAAACTCGGTTGGAATAGCTACTGGAAGCTTGCCGGTCACAACGCATCGAGAATCGGCTTCGTCGGAATCCGACGAATTTTTACGGATTTCCCTAGGGGTACCACTAGGGGAAATCACCAAAATCGAGGAATCGTAAAAAGTGGTGAAATTTCGGATCCGAGTCCAATAATTCGGGAAAACTCGGTTGGAATAGCTACTGGAAGCTTGCCGGTCACAACGCATCGAGAATCGGCTTCGTCGAAATTCGACGAATTTTTCCCTAGGGGTACCACTAGGGGAAATCACCAAAATCGAGGAATCGTAAAAAGTGGTGAAATTTCGGATCCGAGTCCAATAATGCGGGAAAACTCGGTTGGAATAGCTACTGGAAACTTGCCGGTCACAACGCATCGAGAATCGGCTTCGTCGGAATTCGACGAATTTTTACGGATTTCCCTAGGGGTACCACTAGGGGAAATCACGAAAATCGAGGAATCATAAAAAGTGGTGAAATTTCGGATCCGAGTCCAATAATTCGGGAAAACTCGGTTGGATTAGCTACTGGAAGCTTGCCGGTCACAACGCATCGAGAATCGGCTTCGTACCCCTAGGGGAAATCACGAAAATCGAGGAATCGTAAAAAGTGGTGAAATTTCGGATCCGAGTCCAATAATTCGGGAAAACTCGGTTGGAATAGCTACTGGAAGCTTGCCGGTCACAACGCATCGAGAATCGGCTTCGTCGGAATCCGACGAATTTTTACGTATTTCCCTAGGGGTACCACTAGGGGAAATCACGAAAATCGAGGAATCGTAAAAAGTGGTGAAATTTCGGATCCGAGTCCAATAATTCGGGAAAACTCGGTTGGATTAGCTACTGGAAGCTTGCCGGTCACAACGCATCGAGAATCGCCTTCGTCGGAATCCGATGAATTTTTACGGATTTCCCTAGGGGTACCACTAGGGGAAATCAGGAAAATCGAGGAATCGTAAAAAGTGGTGAAATTTCAGATCCGAGTCCAATAATTCGGGAAAACTCGGTTGGAATAGCTACTGGAAGCTTGCCGGTCACAACGCATCGAGAATCGGCTTCGTCGGAATCCGACGAATTTTTACGGATTTCCCTAGGGGTACCACTAGGGGAAATCACCAAAATCGAGGAATCGTAAAAAGTGGTGAAATTTCGGATCCGAGTCCAATAATTCGGGAAAACTCGGTTGGAATAGCTACTGGAAGCTTGCCGGTCACAACGCATCGAGAATCGGCTTCGTCGGAATCCGACGAATTTCCCTAGGGGTACCACTAGGGGAAATCACCAAAATCGAGGAATCGTAAAAAGTGGTGAAATTTCGGATCCGAGTCCAATAATTCGGGAAAACTCGGTTGGAATAGCTACTGGAAGCTTGCCGGTCACAACGCATCGAGAATCGGCTTCGTCGGAATCCGACGAATTTTTACGGATTTCCCTAGGGGTACCACTAGGGGAAATCACCAAAATCGAGGAATCGTAAAAAGTGGTGAAATTTCGGATCCGAGTCCAATAATTCGGGAAAACTCTGTTGGAATAGCTACTGGAAGCTTGCCGGTCACAACGCATCGAGAATCGGCTTCGTCGGAATCCGACGAATTTTTACGGATTTCCCTAGGGCTACCACTAGGGGAAATCACCAAAATCGAGGAATCGTAAAAAGTGGTGAAATTTCGGATCCGAGTCCAATAATTCGGGAAAACTCGGTTGGAATAGCTACTGGAAGCTTGCCGGTCACAACGCATCGAGAATCGGCTTCGTCGAAATCCGACGAATTTTTCCCTAGGGGTACCACTAGGGGAAATCACCAAAATCGAGGAATCGTAAAAAGTGGTGAAATTTCGGATCCGAGTCCAATAATTCGGGAAAACTCGGTTGGAATAGCTACTGGAAACTTGCCGGTCACAACGCATCGAGAATCGGCTTCGTCGGAATCCGACGAATTTTTACGGATTTCCCTAGGGGTACCACTAGGGGAAATCACGAAAATCGAGGAATCATAAAAAGTGGTGAAATTTCGGATCCGAGTCCAATAATTCGGGAAAACTCGGTTGGATTAGCTACTGGAAGCTTGCCGGTCACAACGCATCGAGAATCGGCTTCGTACCCCTAGGGGAAATCACGAAAATCGAGGAATCGTAAAAAGTGGTGAAATTTCGGATCCGAGTCCAATAATTCGGGAAAACTCGGTTGGAATAGCTACTGGAAGCTTGCCGGTCACAACGCATCGAGAATCGGCTTCGTCGGAATCCGACGAATTTTTACGGATTTTCCTAGGGGTACCACTAGGGGAAATCACGAAAATCGAGGAATCGTAAAAAGTGGTGAAATTTCGGATCCGAGTCCAATAATTCGGGAAAACTCGGTTGGAATAGCTACTGGAAGCTTGCCGGTCACAACGCATCGAGAATCGGCTTCGTCGGAATCCGACGAATTTTTACGGATTTCCCTAGGGGTACCACTAGGGGAAATCACCAAAATCGAGGAATCGTAAAAAGTGGTGAAATTTCGGATCCGAGTCCAATAATTCGGGAAAACTCGGTTGGAATAGCTACTGTAAGCTTGCCGGTCACAACGCATCGAGAATCGACTTCGTCGGAATCCGACGAATTTTTACGGATTTCCCTAGGGGTACCACTAGGGGAAATCACCAAAATCGAGGAATCGTAAAAAGTGGTGAAATTTCGGATCCGAGTCCAATAATTCGGGAAAACTCGGTTGGAATAGCTACTGGAAGCTTGCCGGTCACAACGCATCGAGAATCGGCTTCGTCGGAATCCGACGAATTTTTACGGATTTCCCTAGGGGTACCACTAGGGGAAATCACCAAAATCGAGGAATCGTAAAAAGTGGTGAAATTTCGGATCCGAGTCCAATAATTCGGGAAAACTCGGTTGGAATAGCTACTGGAAGCTTGCCGGTCACAACGCATCGAGAATCGGCTTCGTCGGAATCCGACGAATTTTTACGGATTTCCCTAGGGGTACCACTAGGGGAAATCACCAAAATCGAGGAATCGTAAAAAGTGGTGAAATTTCGGATCCGAGTCCAATAATTCGGGAAAACTCGGTTGGAATAGCTACTGGAAGCGTGCCGGTCACAACGCATCGAGAATCGGCTTCGTCGGAATCCGACGAATTTTTACGGATTTCCCTAGGGGTACCACTAGGGGAAATCACCAAAATCGAGGAATCGTAAAAAGTGGTGAAATTTCGGATCCGAGTCCAATAATTCGGGAAAACTCGGTTGGAATAGCTACTGGAAGCTTGCCGGTCACAACGCATCGAGAATCGGCTTCGTCGGAATCCGACGAATTTTTACGGATTTCCCTAGGGGTACCACTAGGGGAAATCACCAAAATCGAGGAATCGTAAAAAGTGGTGAAATTTCGGATCCGAGTCCAATAATTCGGGAAAACTCGGTTGGAATAGCTACTGGAAGCTTGCCGGTCACAACGCATCGAGAATCGGCTTCGTCGGAATCCGACGAATTTTTACGGATTTCCCTAGGGGTACCACTAGGGGAAATCACCAAAATCGAGGAATCGTAAAAAGTGGTGAAATTTCGGATCCGAGTCCAATAATTCGGGAAAACTCGGTTGGAATAGCTACTGGAAGCTTGCCGGTCACAACGCATCGAGAATCGGCTTCGTCGGAATCCGACGAATTTTTACGGATTTCCCTAGGGGTACCACTAGGGGAAATCACCAAAATCGAGGAATCGTAAAAAGTGGTGAAATTTCGGATCCGAGTCCAATAATTCGGGAAAACTCGGTTGGAATAGCTACTGGAAGCTTGCCGGTCACAACGCATCGAGAATCGGCTTCGTCGGAATCCGACGAATTTTTACGGATTTCCCTAGGGGTACCATTAGGGGAAATCACGAAAATCGAGGAATCGTAAAAAGTGGTGAAATTTCGGATCCGAGTCCAATAATTCGGGAAAACTCGGTTGGAATAGCTACTGGAAGCTTGCCGGTCACAACGCATTGAGAATCGGCTTCGTCGGAATCCGACGAATTTTTACGGATTTCCCTAGGGGTACCACTAGGGGAAATCACCAAAATCGAGGAATCGTAAAAAGTGGTGAAATTTCGGATCCGAGTCCAATAATTCGGGAAAACTCGGTTGGAATAGCTACTGGAAGCTTGCCGGTCACAACGCATCGAGAATCGGCTTCGTCTGAATCCGACGAATTTTTACGGATTTCCCTAGGGGTACCACTAGGGGAAATCACCAAAATCGAAGAATCGTAAAAAGTGGTAAAATTTCGGATCCGAGTCCAATAATTCGGGAAAACTCGGTTGGAATAGCTACTGGAAGCTTGCCGGTCACAACGCATCGAGAATCGGCTTCGTCGGAATCCGACGAATTTTTACGGATTTCCCTAGGGGTACCACTAGGGGAAATCACCAAAATCGAGGAATCGTAAAAAGTGGTGAAATTTCGGATCCGAGTCCAATAATTCGGGAAAACTCGGTTGGAATAGCTACTGGAAGCTTGCCGGTCACAACGCATCGAGAATCGGCTTCGTCGGAATCCGACGAATTTTTACGGATTTCCCTAGGGGTACCACTAGGGGAAATCACCAAAATCGAGGAATCGTAAAAAGTGGTGAAATTTCGGATCCGAGTCCAATAATTCGGGAAAACTCGGTTGGAATAGCTACTGGAAGCTTGCCGGTCACAACGCATCAAGAATCGGCTTCGTCGGAATCCGACGAATTTTTACGGATTTCCCTAGGGGTACCACTAGGGGAAATCACCAAAATCGAGGAATCGTAAAAAGTGGTGAAATTTCGGATCCGAGTCCAATAATTCGGGAAAACTCGGTTGGAATAGCTACTGGAAGCTTGCCGGTCACAACGCATCGAGAATCGGCTTCGTCGGAATCCGACGAATTTTTACGGATTTCCCTAGGGGTACCACTAGGGGAAATCACCAAAATCGAGGAATCGTAAAAAGTGGTGAAATTTCGGATCCGAGTCCAATAATTCAGGAAAACTCGGTTGGAATAGCTACTGGAAGCTTGCCGGTCACAACGCATCGAGAATCGGCTTCGTCGGAATCCGACGAATTTTTACGGATTTCCCTAGGGGTACCACTAGGGGAAATCACCAAAATCGAGGAATCGTAAAAAGTGGTGAAATTTCGGATCCGAGTCCAATAATTCGGGAAAACTCGGTTGGAATAGCTACTGGAAGCTTGCCGGTCACAACGCATCGAGAATCGGCTTCGTCGGAATCCGACGAATTTTTACGGATTTCCCTAGGGGTACCACTAGGGGAAATCACGAAAATCGAGGAATCGTAAAAAGTGGTGAAATTTCGGATCCGAGTCCAATAATTCGGGAAAACTCGGTTGGATTAGCTACTGGAAGCTTGCCGGTCACAACGCATCGAGAATCGGCTTCGTACCCCTAGGGGAAATCACGAAAATCGAGGAATCGTAAAAAGTGGTGAAATTTCGGATCCGAGTCCAATAATTCGGGAAAACTCGGTTGGAATAGCTACTGGAAGCTTGCCGGTCACAACGCATCGAGAATCGGCTTCGTCGGAATCCGACGAATTTTTACGGATTTCCCTAGGGGTACCACTAGGGGAAATCACGAAAATCGAGGAATCGTAAAAAGTGATGAAATTTCGGATCCGAGTCCAATAATTCGGGAAAACTCGGTTGGAATAGCTACTGGAAGCTTGCCGGTCACAACGCATCGAGAATCGGCTTCGTCGGAATCCGACGAATTTTTACGGATTTCCCTAGGGGTACCACTAGGGGAAATCACCAAAATCGAGGAATCGTAAAAAGTGGTGAAATTTCGGATCCGAGTCCAATAATTCGGGAAAACTCGGTTGGAATAGCTACTGGAAGCTTGCCGGTCACAACGCATCGAGAATCGGCTTCGTCGGAATCCGACGAATTTTTACGGATTTCCCTAGGGGTACCACTAGGGGAAATCACCAAAATCGAGGAATCGTAAAAAGTGGTGAAATTTCGGATCCGAGTCCAATAATTCGGGAAAACTCGGTTGGAATAGCTACTGGAAGCTTGCCGGTCACAACGCATCGAGAATCGGCTTCGTCTGAATCCGACGAATTTTTACGGATTTCCCTAGGGGTACCACTAGGGGAAATCACCAAAATCGAGGAATCGTAAAAAGTGGTAAAATTTCGGATCCGAGTCCAATAATTCGGGAAAACTCGGTTGGAATAGCTACTGGAAGCTTGCCGGTCACAACGCATCGAGAATCGGCTTCGTCGGAATCCGACGAATTTTTACGGATTTCCCTAGGGGTACCACTAGGGGAAATCACCAAAATCGAGGAATCGTAAAAAGTGGTGAAATTTCGGATCCGAGTCCAATAATTCGGGAAAACTCGGTTGGAATAGCTACTGGAAGCTTGCCGGTCACAACGCATCGAGAATCGGCTTCGTCGGAATCCGACGAATTTTTACGGATTTCCCTAGGGGTACCACTAGGGGAAATCACCAAAATCGAGGAATCGTAAAAAGTGGTGAAATTTCGGATCCGAGTCCAATAATTCGGGAAAACTCGGTTGGAATAGCTACTGGAAGCTTGCCGGTCACAACGCATCGAGAATCGGCTTCGTCGGAATCCGACGAATTTTTACGGATTTTCCTAGGGGTACCACTAGGGGAAATCACCAAAATCGAGGAATCGTAAAAAGTGGTGAAATTTCGGATCCGAGTCCAATAATTCGGGAAAACTCGGTTGGAATAGCTACTGGAAGCTTGCCGGTCACAACGCATCGAGAATCGGCTTCGTCGGAATCCGACGAATTTTTACGGATTTCCCTAGGGGTACCACTAGGGGAAATCACCAAAATCGAGGAATCGTAAAAAGTGGTGAAATTTCGGATCCGAGTCCAATAATTCGGGAAAACTCGGTTGGAATAGCTACTGGAAGCTTGCCGGTCACAACGCATCGAGAATCGGCTTCGTCGGAATCCGACGAATTTTTACGGATTTCCCTAGGGGTACCACTAGGGGAAATCACCAAAATCGAGGAATCGTAAAAAGTGGTGAAATTTCGGATCCGAGTCCAATAATTCGGGAAAACTCGGTTGGAATAGCTACTGGAAGCTTGCCGGTCACAACGCATCGAGAATCGGCTTCGTCGGAATCCGACGAATTTTTACGGATTTCCCTAGGGGTACCACTAGGGGAAATCACGAAAATCGAGGAATCGTAAAAAGTGGTGAAATTTCGGATCCGAGTCCAATAATTCGGGAAAACTCGGTTGGATTAGCTACTGGAAGCTTGCCGGTCACAACGCATCGAGAATCGGCTTCGTACCCCTAGGGGAAATCACGAAAATCGAGGAATCGTAAAAAGTGGTGAAATTTCGGATCCGAGTCCAATAATTCGGGAAAACTCGGTTGGAATAGCTACTGGAAGCTTGCCGGTCACAACGCATCGAGAATCGGCTTCGTCGGAATCCGACGAATTTTTACGGATTTCCCTAGGGGTACCACTAGGGGAAATCACGAAAATCGAGGAATCGTAAAAAGTGATGAAATTTCGGATCCGAGTCCAATAATTCGGGAAAACTCGGTTGGAATAGCTACTGGAAGCTTGCCGGTCACAACGCATCGAGAATCGGCTTCGTCGGAATCCGACGAATTTTTACGGATTTCCCTAGGGGTACCACTAGGGAAAATCACCAAAATCGAGGAATCGTAAAAAGTGGTGAAATTTCGGATCCGAGTCCAATAATTCGGGAAAACTCGGTTGGAATAGCTACTGGAAGCTTGCCGGTCACAACGCATCGAGAATCGGCTTCGTCGGAATCCGACGAATTTTTACGGATTTCCCTAGGGGTACCACTAGGGAAAATCACCAAAATCGAGGAATCGTAAAAAGTGGTGAAATTTCGGATCCGAGTCCAATAATTCGGGAAAACTCGGTTGGAATAGCTACTGGAAGCTTGCCGGTCACAACGCATCGAGAATCGGCTTCGTCGGAATCCGACGAATTTTTACGGATTTCCCTAGGGGTACCACTAGGGGAAATCACCAAAATCGAGGAATCGTAAAAAGTGGTGAAATTTCGGATCCGAGTCCAATAATTCGGGAAAACTCGGTTGGAATAGCTACTGGAAGCTTGCCGGTCACAACGCATCGAGAATCGGCTTCGTCGGAATCCGACGAATTTTTACGGATTTCCCTAGGGGTACCACTAGGGGAAATCACGAAAATCGAGGAATCGTAAAAAGTGGTGAAATTTCGGATCCGAGTCCAATAATTCGGGAAAACTCGGTTGGAATAGCTACTGGAAGCTTGCCGGTCACAACGCATCGAGAATCGGCTTCGTCGGAATCCGACGAATTTTTACGGATTTCCCTAGGGGTACCACTAGGGGAAATCACCAAAATCGAGGAATCGTAAAAAGTGGTGAAATTTCGGATCCGAGTCCAATAATTCGGGAAAACTCGGTTGGAATAGCTACTGGAAGCTTGCCGGTCACAACGCATCGAGAATCGGCTTCGTCGGAATCCGACGAATTTTTACGGATTTCCCTAGGGGTACCACTAGGGGAAATCACGAAAATCGAGGAATCGTAAAAAGTGGTGAAATTTCGGATCCGAGTCCAATAATTCGGGAAAACTCGGTTGGATTAGCTACTGGAAGCTTGCCGGTCACAACGCATCGAGAATCGGCTTCGTACCCCTAGGGGAAATCACGAAAATCGAGGAATCGTAAAAAGTGGTGAAATTTCGGATCCGAGTCCAATAATTCGGGAAAACTCGGTTGGAATAGCTACTGGAAGCTTGCCGGTCACAATGCATCGAGAATCGGCTTCGTCGAAATCCGACGAATTTTTACGGATTTCCCTAGGGGTACCACTAGGGGAAATCACGAAAATCGAGGAATCGTAAAAAGTGATGAAATTTCGGATCCGAGTCCAATAATTCGGGAAAACTCGGTTGGAATAGCTACTGGAAGCTTGCCGGTCACAACGCATCGAGAATCGGTTTCGTCGGAATCCGACGAATTTTTACGGATTTCCCTAGGGGTACCACTAGGGGAAATCACCAAAATCGAGGAATCGTAAAAAGTGGTGAAATTTCGGATCCGAGTCCAATAATTCGGGAAAACTCGGTTGGAATAGCTACTGGAAGCTTGCCGGTCACAACGCATCGAGAATCGGCTTCGTCGGAATCCGACGAATTTTTACGGATTTCCCTAGGGGTACCACTAGGGGAAATCACCAAAATCGAGGAATCGTAAAAAGTGGTGAAATTTCGGATCCGAGTCCAATAATTCGGGAAAACTCGGTTGGAATAGCTACTGGAAGCTTGCCGGTCACAACGCATCGAGAATCGGCTTCGTCTGAATCCGACGAATTTTTACGGATTTCCCTAGGGGTACCACTAGGGGAAATCACCAAAATCGAAGAATCGTAAAAAGTGGTAAAATTTCGGATCCGAGTCCAATAATTCGGGAAAACTCGGTTGGAATAGCTACTGGAAGCTTGCCGGTCACAACGCATCGAGAATCGGCTTCGTCGGAATCCGACGAATTTTTACGGATTTCCCTAGGGGTACCACTAGGGGAAATCACCAAAATCGAGGAATCGTAAAAAGTGGTGAAATTTCGGATCCGAGTCCAATAATTCGGGAAAACTCGGTTGGAATAGCTACTGGAAGCTTGCCGGTCACAACGCATCGAGAATCGGCTTCGTCGGAATCCGACGAATTTTTACGGATTTCCCTAGGGGTACCACTAGGGGAAATCACCAAAATCGAGGAATCGTAAAAAGTGGTGAAATTTCGGATCCGAGTCCAATAATTCGGGAAAACTCGGTTGGAATAGCTACTGGAAGCTTGCCGGTCACAACGCATCAAGAATCGGCTTCGTCGGAATCCGACGAATTTTTACGGATTTCCCTAGGGGTACCACTAGGGGAAATCACCAAAATCGAGGAATCGTAAAAAGTGGTGAAATTTCGGATCCGAGTCCAATAATTCGGGAAAACTCGGTTGGAATAGCTACTGGAAGCTTGCCGGTCACAACGCATCGAGAATCGGCTTCGTCGGAATCCGACGAATTTTTACGGATTTCCCTAGGGGTACCACTAGGGGAAATCACCAAAATCGAGGAATCGTAAAAAGTGGTGAAATTTCGGATCCGAGTCCAATAATTCGGGAAAACTCGGTTGGAATAGCTACTGGAAGCTTGCCGGTCACAACGCATCGAGAATCGGCTTCGTCGGAATCCGACGAATTTTTACGGATTTCCCTAGGGGTACCACTAGGGGAAATCACCAAAATCGAGGAATCGTAAAAAGTGGTGAAATTTCGGATCCGAGTCCAATAATTCGGGAAAACTCGGTTGGAATAGCTACTGGAAGCTTGCCGGTCACAACGCATCGAGAATCGGCTTCGTCGGAATCCGACGAATTTTTACGGATTTCCCTAGGGGTACCACTAGGGGAAATCACGAAAATCGAGGAATCGTAAAAAGTGGTGAAATTTCGGATCCGAGTCCAATAATTCGGGAAAACTCGGTTGGATTAGCTACTGGAAGCTTGCCGGTCACAACGCATCGAGAATCGGCTTCGTACCCCTAGGGGAAATCACGAAAATCGAGGAATCGTAAAAAGTGGTGAAATTTCGGATCCGAGTCCAATAATTCGGGAAAACTCGGTTGGAATAGCTACTGGAAGCTTGCCGGTCACAACGCATCGAGAATCGGCTTCGTCGAAATCCGACGAATTTTTACGGATTTCCCTAGGGGTACCACTAGGGGAAATCACGAAAATCGAGGAATCGTAAAAAGTGATGAAATTTCGGATCCGAGTCCAATAATTCGGGAAAACTCGGTTGGAATAGCTACTGGAAGCTTGCCGGTCACAACGCATCGAGAATCGGTTTCGTCGGAATCCGACGAATTTTTACGGATTTCCCTAGGGGTACCACTAGGGGAAATCACCAAAATCGAGGAATCGTAAAAAGTGGTGAAATTTCGGATCCGAGTCCAATAATTCGGGAAAACTCGGTTGGAATAGCTACTGGAAGCTTGCCGGTCACAACGCATCGAGAATCGGCTTCGTCGGAATCCGACGAATTTTTACGGATTTCCCTAGGGGTACCACTAGGGGAAATCACCAAAATCGAGGAATCGTAAAAAGTGGTGAAATTTCGGATCCGAGTCCAATAATTCGGGAAAACTCGGTTGGAATAGCTACTGGAAGCTTGCCGGTCACAACGCATCGAGAATCGGCTTCGTCGGAATCCGACGAATTTTTACGGATTTCCCTAGGGGTACCACTAGGGGAAATCACGAAAATCGAGGAATCGTAAAAAGTGGTGAAATTTCGGATCCGAGTCCAATAATTCGGGAAAACTCGGTTGGAATAGCTACTGGAAGCTTGCCGGTCACAACGCATCGAGAATCGGCTTCGTCGGAATCCGACGAATTTTTACGGATTTCCCTAGGGGTACCACTAGGGGAAATCACCAAAATCGAGGAATCGTAAAAAGTGGTGAAATTTCGGATCCGAGTCCAATAATTCGGGAAAACTCGGTTGGAATAGCTACTGGAAGCTTGCCGGTCACAACGCATCGAGAATCGGCTTCGTCGGAATCCGACGAATTTTTACGGATTTCCCTAGGGGTACCACTAGGGGAAATCACGAAAATCGAGGAATCGTAAAAAGTGGTGAAATTTCGGATCCGAGTCCAATAATTCGGGAAAACTCGGTTGGATTAGCTACTGGAAGCTTGCCGGTCACAACGCATCGAGAATCGGCTTCGTACCCCTAGGGGAAATCACGAAAATCGAGGAATCGTAAAAAGTGGTGAAATTTCGGATCCGAGTCCAATAATTCGGGAAAACTCGGTTGGAATAGCTACTGGAAGCTTGCCGGTCACAACGCATCGAGAATCGGCTTCGTCGAAATCCGACGAATTTTTACGGATTTCCCTAGGGGTACCACTAGGGGAAATCACGAAAATCGAGGAATCGTAAAAAGTGATGAAATTTCGGATCCGAGTCCAATAATTCGGGAAAACTCGGTTGGAATAGCTACTGGAAGCTTGCCGGTCACAACGCATCGAGAATCGGTTTCGTCGGAATCCGACGAATTTTTACGGATTTCCCTAGGGGTACCACTAGGGGAAATCACCAAAATCGAGGAATCGTAAAAAGTGGTGAAATTTCGGATCCGAGTCCAATAATTCGGGAAAACTCGGTTGGAATAGCTACTGGAAGCTTGCCGGTCACAACGCATCGAGAATCGGCTTCGTCGGAATCCGACGAATTTTTACGGATTTCCCTAGGGGTACCACTAGGGGAAATCACCAAAATCGAGGAATCGTAAAAAGTGGTGAAATTTCGGATCCGAGTCCAATAATTCGGGAAAACTCGGTTGGAATAGCTACTGGAAGCTTGCCGGTCACAACGCATCGAGAATCGGCTTCGTCGGAATCCGACGAATTTTTACGGATTTCCCTAGGGGTACCACTAGGGGAAATCACGAAAATCGAGGAATCGTAAAAAGTGGTGAAATTTCGGATCCGAGTCCAATAATTCGGGAAAACTCGGTTGGAATAGCTACTGGAAGCTTGCCGGTCACAACGCATCGAGAATCGGCTTCGTCGGAATCCGACGAATTTTTACGGATTTCCCTAGGGGTACCACTAGGGGAAATCACCAAAATCGAGGAATCGTAAAAAGTGGTGAAATTTCGGATTCGAGTCCAATAATTCGGGAAAACTCGGTTGGAATAGCTACTGGAAGCTTGCCGGTCACAACGCATCGAGAATCGGCTTCGTCGGAATCCGACGAATTTTTACGGATTTCCCTAGGGGTACCACTAGGGGAAATCACGAAAATCGAGGAATCGTAAAAAGTGGTGAAATTTCGGATCCGAGTCCAATAATTCGGGAAAACTCGGTTGGATTAGCTACTGGAAGCTTGCCGGTCACAACGCATCGAGAATCGGCTTCGTACCCCTAGGGGAAATCACGAAAATCGAGGAATCGTAAAAAGTGGTGAAATTTCGGATCCGAGTCCAATAATTCGGGAAAACTCGGTTGGAATAGCTACTGGAAGCTTGCCGGTCACAACGCATCGAGAATCGGCTTCGTCGAAATCCGACGAATTTTTACGGATTTCCCTAGGGGTACCACTAGGGGAAATCACGAAAATCGAGGAATCGTAAAAAGTGATGAAATTTCGGATCCGAGTCCAATAATTCGGGAAAACTCGGTTGGAATAGCTACTGGAAGCTTGCCGGTCACAACGCATCGAGAATCGGTTTCGTCGGAATCCGACGAATTTTTACGGATTTCCCTAGGGGTACCACTAGGGGAAATCACCAAAATCGAGGAATCGTAAAAAGTGGTGAAATTTCGGATCCGAGTCCAATAATTCGGGAAAACTCGGTTGGAATAGCTACTGGAAGCTTGCCGGTCACAACGCATCGAGAATCGGCTTCGTCGGAATCCGACGAATTTTTACGGATTTCCCTAGGGGTACCACTAGGGGAAATCACCAAAATCGAGGAATCGTAAAAAGTGGTGAAATTTCGGATCCGAGTCCAATAATTCGGGAAAACTCGGTTGGAATAGCTACTGGAAGCTTGCCGGTCACAACGCATCGAGAATCGGCTTCGTCGGAATCCGACGAATTTTTACGGATTTCCCTAGGGGTACCACTAGGGGAAATCACGAAAATCGAGGAATCGTAAAAAGTGGTGAAATTTCGGATCCGAGTCCAATAATTCGGGAAAACTCGGTTGGAATAGCTACTGGAAGCTTGCCGGTCACAACGCATCGAGAATCGGCTTCGTCGGAATCCGACGAATTTTTACGGATTTCCCTAGGGGTACCACTAGGGGAAATCACCAAAATCGAGGAATCGTAAAAAGTGGTGAAATTTCGGATCCGAGTCCAATAATTCGGGAAAACTCGGTTGGAATAGCTACTGGAAGCTTGCCGGTCACAACGCATCGAGAATCGGCTTCGTCGGAATCCGACGAATTTTTACGGATTTCCCTAGGGGTACCACTAGGGGAAATCACGAAAATCGAGGAATCGTAAAAAGTGGTGAAATTTCGGATCCGAGTCCAATAATTCGGGAAAACTCGGTTGGATTAGCTACTGGAAGCTTGCCGGTCACAACGCATCGAGAATCGGCTTCGTACCCCTAGGGGAAATCACGAAAATCGAGGAATCGTAAAAAGTGGTGAAATTTCGGATCCGAGTCCAATAATTCGGGAAAACTCGGTTGGAATAGCTACTGGAAGCTTGCCGGTCACAACGCATCGAGAATCGGCTTCGTCGAAATCCGACGAATTTTTACGGATTTCCCTAGGGGTACCACTAGGGGAAATCACGAAAATCGAGGAATCGTAAAAAGTGATGAAATTTCGGATCCGAGTCCAATAATTCGGGAAAACTCGGTTGGAATAGCTACTGGAAGCTTGCCGGTCACAACGCATCGAGAATCGGTTTCGTCGGAATCCGACGAATTTTTACGGATTTCCCTAGGGGTACCACTAGGGGAAATCACCAAAATCGAGGAATCGTAAAAAGTGGTGAAATTTCGGATCCGAGTCCAATAATTCGGGAAAACTCGGTTGGAATAGCTACTGGAAGCTTGCCGGTCACAACGCATCGAGAATCGGCTTCGTCGGAATCCGACGAATTTTTACGGATTTCCCTAGGGGTACCACTAGGGGAAATCACCAAAATCGAGGAATCGTAAAAAGTGGTGAAATTTCGGATCCGAGTCCAATAATTCGGGAAAACTCGGTTGGAATAGCTACTGGAAGCTTGCCGGTCACAACGCATCGAGAATCGGCTTCGTCGGAATCCGACGAATTTTTACGGATTTCCCTAGGGGTACCACTAGGGAAAATCACCAAAATCGAGGAATCGTAAAAAGTGGTGAAATTTCGGATCCGAGTCCAATAATTCGGGAAAACTCGGTTGGAATAGCTACTGGAAGCTTGCCGGTCACAACGCATCGAGAATCGGCTTCGTCGGAATCCGACAAATTTTTACGGATTTCCCTAGGGGTACCACTAGGGGAAATCACGAAAATCGAGGAATCGTAAAAAGTGGTGAAATTTCGGATCCGAGTCCAATAATTCGGGAAAACTCGGTTGGAATAGCTACTGGAAGCTTGCCGGTCACAACGCATCGAGAATCGGCTTCATCGGAATCCGACGAATTTTTACGGATTTCCCTAGGGGTACCACTAGGGGAAATCACCAAAATCGAGGAATCATAAAAAGTGGTGAAATTTCGGATCCGAGTCCAATAATTCGGGAAAACTCGGTTGGAATAGCTACTGGAAGCTTGCCGGTCACAACGCATCGAGAATCGGCTTCGTCGGAATCCGACGAATTTTTACGGATTTCCCTAGGGGTACCACTAGGGGAAATCACGAAAATCGAGGAATCGTAAAAAGTGGTGAAATTTCGGATCCGAGTCCAATAATTCGGGAAAACTCGGTTGGAATAGCTACTGGAAGCTTGCCGGTCACAACGCATCGAGAATCGGCTTCATCGAAATCCGACGAATTTTTACGGATTTCCCTAGGGGTACCACTAGGGGAAATCACCAAAATCGAGGAATCGTAAAAAGTGGTGAAATTTCGGATCCGAGTCCAATAATTCGGGAAAACTCGGTTG
Organism: Excoecaria cochinchinensis; assembly: GCA_947683425.1. Lineage (NCBI taxonomy): Eukaryota > Viridiplantae > Streptophyta > Magnoliopsida > Malpighiales > Euphorbiaceae > Excoecaria > Excoecaria cochinchinensis. The sequence goes on from CANTUQ010000518.1 coordinate 22,575, forward strand.
GAATAGCTACTGGAAGCTTGCCGGTCACAACGCATCGAGAATCGGCTTCGTCGGAATCCGACGAATTTTTACGGATTTCCCTAGGGGTACCACTAGGGGAAATCACCAAAATCGAGGAATCGTAAAAAGTGGTGAAATTTCGGATCCGAGTCCAATAATTCGGGAAAACTCGGTTGGAATAGCTACTGGAAGCTTGCCGGTCACAACGCATCGAGAATCGGCTTCGTCGGAATCCGACGAATTTTTACGGATTTCCCTAGGGGTACCACTAGGGGAAATCACCAAAATCGAGGAATCGTAAAAAGTGGTGAAATTTCGGATCCGAGTCCAATAATTCGGGAAAACTCGGTTGGAATAGCTACTGGAAGCTTGCCGGTCACAACGCATCGAGAATCGGCTTCGTCGGAATCCGACGAATTTTTACGGATTTCCCTAGGGGTACCACTAGGGGAAATCACGAAAATCGAGGAATCGTAAAAAGTGGTGAAATTTCGGATCCGAGTCCAATAATTCGGGAAAACTCGGTTGGAATAGCTACTGGAAGCTTGCCGGTCACAACGCATCGAGAATCGGCTTCGTCGGAATCCGACGAATTTTTACGGATTTCCCTAGGGGTACCACTAGGGGAAATCACCAAAATCGAGGAATCGTAAAAAGTGGTGAAATTTCGGATCCGAGTCCAATAATTCGGGAAAACTCGGTTGGAATAGCTACTGGAAGCTTGCCGGTCACAACGCATCGAGAATCGGCTTCGTCGGAATCCGACGAATTTTTACGGATTTCCCTAGGGGTACCACTAGGGGAAATCACGAAAATCGAGGAATCGTAAAAAGTGGTGAAATTTCGGATCCGAGTCCAATAATTCGGGAAAACTCGGTTGGATTAGCTACTGGAAGCTTGCCGGTCACAACGCATCGAGAATCGGCTTCGTACCCCTAGGGGAAATCACGAAAATCGAGGAATCGTAAAAAGTGGTGAAATTTCGGATCCGAGTCCAATAATTCGGGAAAACTCGGTTGGAATAGCTACTGGAAGCTTGCCGGTCACAACGCATCGAGAATCGGCTTCGTCGAAATCCGACGAATTTTTACGGATTTCCCTAGGGGTACCACTAGGGGAAATCACGAAAATCGAGGAATCGTAAAAAGTGATGAAATTTCGGATCCGAGTCCAATAATTCGGGAAAACTCGGTTGGAATAGCTACTGGAAGCTTGCCGGTCACAACGCATCGAGAATCGGTTTCGTCGGAATCCGACGAATTTTTACGGATTTCCCTAGGGGTACCACTAGGGGAAATCACCAAAATCGAGGAATCGTAAAAAGTGGTGAAATTTCGGATCCGAGTCCAATAATTCGGGAAAACTCGGTTGGAATAGCTACTGGAAGCTTGCCGGTCACAACGCATCGAGAATCGGCTTCGTCGGAATCCGACGAATTTTTACGGATTTCCCTAGGGGTACCACTAGGGGAAATCACCAAAATCGAGGAATCGTAAAAAGTGGTGAAATTTCGGATCCGAGTCCAATAATTCGGGAAAACTCGGTTGGAATAGCTACTGGAAGCTTGCCGGTCACAACGCATCGAGAATCGGCTTCGTCGGAATCCGACGAATTTTTACGGATTTCCCTAGGGGTACCACTAGGGGAAATCACGAAAATCGAGGAATCGTAAAAAGTGGTGAAATTTCGGATCCGAGTCCAATAATTCGGGAAAACTCGGTTGGAATAGCTACTGGAAGCTTGCCGGTCACAACGCATCGAGAATCGGCTTCGTCGGAATCCGACGAATTTTTACGGATTTCCCCTAGGGGTACCACTAGGGGAAATCACCAAAATCGAGGAATCGTAAAAAGTGGTGAAATTTCGGATCCGAGTCCAATAATTCGGGAAAACTCGGTTGGAATAGCTACTGGAAGCTTGCCGGTCACAACGCATCGAGAATCGGCTTCGTCGGAATCCGACGAATTTTTACGGATTTCCCTAGGGGTACCACTAGGGGAAATCACGAAAATCGAGGAATCGTAAAAAGTGGTGAAATTTCGGATCCGAGTCCAATAATTCGGGAAAACTCGGTTGGATTAGCTACTGGAAGCTTGCCGGTCACAACGCATCGAGAATCGGCTTCGTACCCCTAGGGGAAATCACGAAAATCGAGGAATCGTAAAAAGTGGTGAAATTTCGGATCCGAGTCCAATAATTCGGGAAAACTCGGTTGGAATAGCTACTGGAAGCTTGCCGGTCACAACGCATCGAGAATCGGCTTCGTCGAAATCCGACGAATTTTTACGGATTTCCCTAGGGGTACCACTAGGGGAAATCACGAAAATCGAGGAATCGTAAAAAGTGATGAAATTTCGGATCCGAGTCCAATAATTCGGGAAAACTCGGTTGGAATAGCTACTGGAAGCTTGCCGGTCACAACGCATCGAGAATCGGTTTCGTCGGAATCCGACGAATTTTTACGGATTTCCCTAGGGGTACCACTAGGGGAAATCACCAAAATCGAGGAATCGTAAAAAGTGGTGAAATTTCGGATCCGAGTCCAATAATTCGGGAAAACTCGGTTGGAATAGCTACTGGAAGCTTGCCGGTCACAACGCATCGAGAATCGGCTTCGTCGGAATCCGACGAATTTTTACGGATTTCCCTAGGGGTACCACTAGGGGAAATCACCAAAATCGAGGAATCGTAAAAAGTGGTGAAATTTCGGATCCGAGTCCAATAATTCGGGAAAACTCGGTTGGAATAGCTACTGGAAGCTTGCCGGTCACAACGCATCGAGAATCGGCTTCGTCGGAATCCGACGAATTTTTACGGATTTCCCTAGGGGTACCACTAGGGAAAATCACCAAAATCGAGGAATCGTAAAAAGTGGTGAAATTTCGGATCCGAGTCCAATAATTCGGGAAAACTCGGTTGGAATAGCTACTGGAAGCTTGCCGGTCACAACGCATCGAGAATCGGCTTCGTCGGAATCCGACAAATTTTTACGGATTTCCCTAGGGGTACCACTAGGGGAAATCACGAAAATCGAGGAATCGTAAAAAGTGGTGAAATTTCGGATCCGAGTCCAATAATTCGGGAAAACTCGGTTGGAATAGCTACTGGAAGCTTGCCGGTCACAACGCATCGAGATCGGCTTCATCGGAATCCGACGAATTTTTACGGATTTCCCTAGGGGTACCACTAGGGGAAATCACCAAAATCGAGGAATCATAAAAAGTGGTGAAATTTCGGATCCGAGTCCAATAATTCGGGAAAACTCGGTTGGAATAGCTACTGGAAGCTTGCCGGTCACAACGCATCGAGAATCGGCTTCGTCGGAATCCGACGAATTTTTACGGATTTCCCTAGGGGTACCACTAGGGGAAATCACGAAATCGAGGAATCGTAAAAAGTGGTGAAATTTCGGATCCGAGTCCAATAATTCGGGAAAACTCGGTTGGAATAGCTACTGGAAGCTTGCCGGTCACAACGCATCGAGAATCGGCTTCATCGAAATCCGACGAATTTTTACGGATTTCCCTAGGGGTACCACTAGGGGAAATCACCAAAATCGAGGAATCGTAAAAAGTGGTGAAATTTCGGATCCGAGTCCAATAATTCGGGAAAACTCGGTTGGAATAGCTACTGGAAGCTTGCCGGTCACAACGCATCGAGAATCGGCTTCGTCGGAATCCGACGAATTTTTACGGATTTCCCTAGGGGTACCACTAGGGGAAATCACCAAAATCGAGGAATCGTAAAAAGTGGTGAAATTTCGGATCCGAGTCCAATAATTCGGGAAAACTCGGTTGGAATAGCTACTGGAAGCTTGCCGGTCACAACGCATCGAGAATCGGCTTCGTCGGAATCCGACGAATTTTTACGGATTTCCCTAGGGGTACCACTAGGGGAAATCACCAAAATCGAGGAATCGTAAAAAGTGGTGAAATTTCGGATCCGAGTCCAATAATTCGGGAAAACTCGGTTGGAATAGCTACTGGAAGCTTGCCGGTCACAACGCATCGAGAATCGGCTTCGTCGGAATCCGACGAATTTTTACGGATTTCCCTAGGGGTACCACTAGGGGAAATCACCAAAATCGAGGAATCGTAAAAAGTGGTGAAATTTCGGATCCGAGTCCAATAATTCGGGAAAACTCGGTTGGAATAGCTACTGGAAGCTTGCCGGTCACAACGCATCGAGAATCGGCTTCGTCGGAATCCGACGAATTTTTACGGATTTCCCTAGGGGTACCACTAGGGGAAATCACCAAAATCGAGGAATCGTAAAAAGTGGTGAAATTTCGGATCCGAGTCCAATAATTCGGGAAAACTCGTTGGAATAGCTACTGGAAGCTTATCGGTCACAACGCATCGAGAATCGGCTTCGTCGGAATCCGACGAATTTTTACGGATTTCCCTAGGGGTACCACTAGGGGAAATCACCAAAATCGAGGAATCGTAAAAAGTGGTGAAATTTCGGATCCGAGTCCAATAATTCGGGAAAACTCGGTTGGAATAGCTACTGGAAGCTTGCCGGTCACAACGCATCGAGAATCGGCTTCGTCGGAATCCGACGAATTTTTACGGAGGGGTACCACTAGGGGAAATCACCAAAATCGAGGAATCGTAAAAAGTGGTGAAATTTCGGATCCGAGTCCAATAATTCGGGAAAACTCGGTTGGAATAGCTACTGGAAGCTTGCCGGTCACAACGCATCGAGAATCGGCTTCGTCGGAATCCGACGAATTTTTACGGATTTCCCTAGGGGTACCACTAGGGGAAATCACCAAAATCGAGGAATCGTAAAAAGTGGTGAAATTTCGGATCCGAGTCCAATAATTCGGGAAAACTCGGTTGGAATAGCTACTGGAAGCTTGCCGGTCACAACGCATCGAGAATCGGCTTCGTCGGAATCCGACGAATTTTTACGGATTTCCCTAGGGGTACCACTAGGGGAAATTACCAAAATCGAGGAATCGTAAAAAGTGGTGAAATTTCGGATCCGAGTCCAATAATTCGGGAAAACTCGGTTGGAATAGCTACTGGAAGCTTGCCGGTCACAACGCATCGAGAATCGGCTTCGTCGGAATCCGACGAATTTTTACGGATTTTCCTAGGGGTACCACTAGGGGAAATCACCAAAATCGAGGAATCGTAAAAAGTGGTGAAATTTCGGATCCGAGTCCAATAATTCGGGAAAACTCGGTTGGAATAGCTACTGGAAGCTTGCCGGTCACAACGCATCGAGAATCGGCTTCGTCGGAATCCGACGAATTTTTACGGAGGGGTACCACTAGGGGAAATCGCCAAAATCGAGGAATCATAAAAAGTGGTGAAATTTCGGATCCGAGTCCAATAATTCGGGAAAACTCGGTTGGAATAGCTACTGGAAGCTTGCCGGTCACAACGCATCGAGAATCGGCTTCGTTGGAATCCGACGAATTTTTACGGATTTCCTAGGGGTACCACTAGGGGAAATCACCAAAATCGAGGAATCGTAAAAAGTGGTGAAATTTCGGATCCGAGTCCAATAATTCGGGAAAACTCGGTTGGAATAGCTACTGGAAGCTTGCCGGTCACAACGCATCGAGAATCGGCTTCGTCGGAATCCGACGAATTTTTACGGATTTCCCTAGGGGTACCACTAGGGGAAATCACCAAAATCGAGGAATCGTAAAAAGTGGTGAAATTTCGGATCCGAGTCCAATAATTCGGGAAAACTCGGTTGGAATAGCTACTGGAAGCTTGCCGGTCACAACGCATCGAGAATCGGCTTCGTCGGAATCCGACGAATTTTTACGGATTTCCCTAGGGGTACCACTAGGGGAAATCACCAAAATCGAGGAATCGTAAAAAGTGGTGAAATTTCGGATCCGAGTCCAATAATTCGGGAAAACTCGGTTGGAATAGCTACTGGAAGCTTGCCGGTCACAACGCATCGAGAATCGGCTTCGTCGGAATCCGACGAATTTTTACGGATTTCCCTAGGGGTACCACTAGGGGAAATCACCAAAATCGAGGAATCGTAAAAAGTGGTGAAATTTCGGATCCGAGTCCAATAATTCGGGAAAACTCGGTTGGAATAGCTACTGGAAGCTTGCCGGTCACAACGCATCGAGAATCGGCTTCGTCGGAATCCGACGAATTTTTACGGATTTCCCTAGGGGTACCACTAGGGGAAATCACCAAAATCGAGGAATCGTAAAAAGTGGTGAAATTTCGGATCCGAGTCCAATAATTCGGGAAAACTCGGTTGGAATAGCTACTGGAAGCTTGCCGGTCACAACGCATCGAGAATCGGCTTCGTCGGAATCCGACGAATTTTTACGGATTTCCCTAGGGGTACCACTAGGGGAAATCACCAAAATCGAGGAATCGTAAAAAGTGGTGAAATTTCGGATCCGAGTCCAATAATTCGGGAAAACTCGGTTGGAATAGCTACTGGAAGCTTGCCGGTCACAACGCATCGAGAATCGGCTTCGTCGGAATCCGACGAATTTTTACGGATTTCCCTAGGGGTACCACTAGGGGAAATCACCAAAATCGAGGAATCGTAAAAAGTGGTGAAATTTCGGATCCGAGTCCAATAATTCGGGAAAACTCGGTTGGAATAGCTACTGGAAGCTTGCCGGTCACAACGCATCGAGAATCGGCTTCGTCGGAATCCGACGAATTTTTACGGATTCCTAGGGGTACCACTAGGGGAAATCACCAAAATCGAGGAATCGTAAAAAGTGGTGAAATTTCGGATCCGAGTCCAATAATTCGGGAAAACTCGGTTGGAATAGCTACTGGAAGCTTGCCGGTCACAACGCATCGAGAATCGGCTTCGTCGGAATCCGACGAATTTTTACGGATTTCCCTAGGGGTACCACTAGGGGAAATCACCAAAATCGAGGAATCGTAAAAAGTGGTGAAATTTCGGATCCGAGTCCAATAATTCGGGAAAACTCGGTTGCAATAGCTACTGGAAGCTTGCCGGTCACAACGCATCGAGAATCGGCTTCGTCGGAATCCGACGAATTTTTACGGATTTCCCTAGGGGTACCACTAGGGGAAATCACCAAAATCGAGGAATCGTAAAAAGTGGTGAAATTTCGGATCCGAGTCCAATAATTCGGGAAAACTCGGTTGGAATAGCTACTGGAAGCTTGCCGGTCACAACGCATCGAGAATCGGCTTCGTCGGAATCCGACGAATTTTTACGGATTTCCCTAGGGGTACCACTAGGGGAAATCACCAAAATCGAGGAATCGTAAAAAGTGGTGAAATTTCGGATCCGAGTCCAATAATTCGGGAAAACTCGGTTGGAATAGCTACTGGAAGCTTGCCGGTCACAACGCATCGAGAATCGGCTTCGTCGGAATCCGACGAATTTTTACGGATTTCCCTAGGGGTACCACTAGGGGAAATCACCAAAATCGAGGAATCGTAAAAAGTGGTAAAATTTCGGATCCGAGTCCAATAATTCGGGAAAACTCGGTTGGAATAGCTACTGGAAGCTTGCCGGTCACAACGCATCGAGAATCGGCTTCGTCGGAATCCGACGAATTTTTACGGATTTCCCTAGGGGTACCACTAGGGGAAATCACCAAAATCGAGGAATCGTAAAAAGTGGTGAAATTTCGGATCCGAGTCCAATAATTCGGGAAAACTCGGTTGGAATAGCTACTGGAAGCTTGCCGGTCACAACGCATCGAGAATCGGCTTCGTCGGAATCCGACGAATTTTTACGGATTTCCCTAGGGGTACCACTAGGGGAAATCACCAAAATCGAGGAATCGTAAAAAGTGGTGAAATTTCGGATCCGAGTCCAATAATTCGGGAAAACTCGGTTGGAATAGCTACTGGAAGCTTGCCGGTCACAACGCATCGAGAATCGGCTTCGTCGGAATCCGACGAATTTTTACGGATTTCCCTAGGGGTACCACTAGGGGAAATCACCAAAATCGAGGAATCGTAAAAAGTGGTGAAATTTCGGATCCGAGTCCAATAATTCGGGAAAACTCGGTTGGAATAGCTACTGGAAGCTTGCCGGTCACAACGCATCGAGAATCGGCTTCGTCGGAATCCGACGAATTTTTACGGATTTCCTAGGGGTACCACTAGGGGAAATCACCAAAATCGAGGAATCGTAAAAAGTGGTGAAATTTCGGATCCGAGTCCAATAATTCGGGAAAACTCGGTTGGAATAGCTACTGGAAGCTTGCCGGTCACAACGCATCGAGAATCGGCTTCGTCGGAATCCGACGAATTTTTACGGATTTCCCTAGGGGTACCACTAGGGGAAATCACCAAAATCGAGGAATCGTAAAAAGTGGTGAAATTTCGGATCCGAGTCCAATAATTCGGGAAAACTCGGTTGGAATAGCTACTGGAAGCTTGCCGGTCACAACGCATCGAGAATCGGCTTCGTCGGAATCCGACGAATTTTTACGGATTTCCCTAGGGGTACCACTAGGGGAAATCACCAAAATCGAGGAATCGTAAAAAGTGGTGAAATTTCGGATCCGAGTCCAATAATTCGGGAAAACTCGGTTGGAATAGCTACTGGAAGCTTGCCGGTCACAACGCATCGAGAATCGGCTTCGTCGGAATCCGACGAATTTTTACGGATTTCCCTAGGGGTACCACTAGGGGAAATCACCAAAATCGAGGAATCGTAAAAAGTGGTGAAATTTCGGATCCGAGTCCAATAATTCGGGAAAACTCGGTTGGAATAGCTACTGGAAGCTTGCCGGTCACAACGCATCGAGAATCGGCTTCGTCGGAATCCGACGAATTTTTACGGATTTCCCTAGGGGTACCACTAGGGGAAATCACCAAAATCGAGGAATCGTAAAAAGTGGTGAAATTTCGGATCCGAGTCCAATAATTCGGGAAAACTCGGTTGGAATAGCTACTGGAAGCTTGCCGGTCACAACGCATCGAGAATCGGCTTCGTCGGAATCCGACGAATTTTTACGGATTTCCCTAGGGGTACCACTAGGGGAAATCACCAAAATCGAGGAATCGTAAAAAGTGGTGAAATTTCGGATCCGAGTCCAATAATTCGGGAAAACTCGGTTGGAATAGCTACTGGAAGCTTGCCGGTCACAACGCATCGAGAATCGGCTTCGTCGGAATCCGACGAATTTTTACGGATTTCCCTAGGGGTACCACTAGGGGAA
>CANTUQ010000519.1:0-30883 GCA_947683425.1 Excoecaria cochinchinensis
TATTGGACTCGATTCACCACTTTTTACGATTTTTCGATTCTGGTGATTTTTCCTAGTGGTACCCCTAGGGAAATCCGTAAAAATTCGTCAGATCCCGACGAAGCCGATTCTCGATGCGTTGAGACCGGCAAGCTTCCAGTAGCTATTCCAGTCAGGTTTTCCCCGAATTATTTGACTCGGATCCAAAATTTCACCACTTTTTACGATTTTTCGATTCTGGTGATTTTCCCTAGTGGTACCCCTAGGAAAATCAGTAAAAATTCGTTAGATCCCGAAGAAGCCGATCTCGATGCGTTGTGACCGGCACGCTTCCAGTAGCTATTCCAGTCAGGTTTTCCCGAATTATTGGACTCGGTTCACCACTTTTTACGATTTTTTGATTCTGGTCATTTTCCCTAGTGGTACCCCTAGGGAAATCCGTAAAAATTCGTCAGATCCCGACGAAGCTGATTCTCGATGCGTGGTGACCGGCAAGCTTCCAGTAGTTAATACAGTCAGGTTTTCCCGAATAATTGGACTCGGTTCACCACTTTTTACGATTTTTCGATTCTGGTAATTTTCCCTTGTGGTACCCCTAGGGAAATTCGTAAAAATTCGTCAGATCCCGACGAAGCCGATTCTCGATACGTTGTGACCGACAAGCTTCCAGTAGCTATTCCAGTCAGGTTTTTCCGAATTAATGGACTCGGATCTAGAATTTCACCACTTTTTACGATTTTTCGATTCTGATGATTTTCCCTAGTGGTACCCCTAGGGAAATCCGTAAAATTTCGTCAGATCCGGACGAAGCCGATTCTCGATGCGTTGTGACCGGCAAGCATCCAGTAGCTATTCCAGTCAGGTTTTCCCGAATTATTGGACTCGGTTCACCACTTTTTACGATTTTTCGATTCTGGTGATTTTCCCTAGTCCTAGTGGTACCCCTAGGGAAATCCGTAAAATTTCGTCAGATCCGGACGAAGCCGATTCTCGATGCGTTGTGACCGGCAAGCATCCAGTAGCTATTCCAGTCAGGTTTTCCTGAATTATTGGACTTGGTTCACCACTTTTTACGATTTTTCGATTCTGGTGATTTTCCCTAGTGGTACCCCTAGGGAAATCCGTAAAAATTCGTCAGATCCCGACGAAGCCGATTCTCGATGCGTTGTGACCGGCAATCTTCCAGTCGCTATTCCAGTCAGGTATTCCCGAATTATTGGATTCGGTTCCAAAATTTCACCACTTTTTACGATTTTTTCGATTCTGGTGATTTTCCCTAGTGGTACCCCTAGGGAAATCAGTAAAAATTCGTCAGATCCCGACGAAGCCAATTCTCGATGGGTTGTGTCCGGCAAGCTTCCCGTAGCTATTCCAGTCAGGTATTCCCGAATTATTGGACTCGGTTCACCACTTTTTACGATTTTTCGATTCTGGTGATTTTCCCTAGTGGTAGGGAAATCCGTAAAAATTCGTCAGATCCCGACGAAGCCGATTCTCGATGCATTGTGACCGGCAAGCTTCCAGTAGCTACTCCAGTCAGGTTTTCTCGAATTATTGGACTCGGTTCACCACTTTTTACGATTTTTCGATTCTGGTGATTTTCCCTAGTGGTACCCCTAGGGAAATCCGTAAAAAATTTATCAGATCCCGACGAAGCCGATTCTCGATGCGTGGTGACCGGCAAGCTTCCAGTAGCTATTCCAGTCAGGTTTTCCCGAATAATTGGACTCGGTTCACCACTTTTTACGATTTTTCGATTCTGGTGATTTTCCCTAGTGGTACCCCTTGGGAAATCCGTAAAAAATTCGTCAGATCCCGGCGAAGCCGATTCTCGATGCATTGTGATCGGCAAGCTTCCAGTAGCTATTCCAGTCAGGTTTTCCTGAATTATTTGACTCGGATCCGTAATTTCACCACTTTTTACGATTTTCCGATTCTGGTGATTTTCCCTTGTGGTACCCCTAGGGAAATCAGTAAAAATTCGTCAGATCCCGATGAAACCGATTCTCGATGCGTTATGACCGGCATGCTTCCAGTAGCTATTCCAGTCAGCTTTTCCCGAATTATTGGACTCGGTTCACCACTTTTTACGATTTTTCGATTCTGGTGATTTTCCCTAGTGGTACCCCTAGGGAAATCCGTAAAAATTCGTCAGATCCCGACGAAGCTAATTCTCGATGCGTGGTGACCGGCAAGCTTCCAGGAGCTATTGCAGTCAGGTTTTCCCGAATAATTGGACTCGGTTCACCACTTTTTACGATTTTTTCGATTCTGGTGATTTTCCCTAGTGGTACCCCTAGGGAAATCCGTAAAATTTAGTCAGATCCGGACGAAGCCGATTCTCGATGCGTTGTGACCGGCAAGCATCCTGTAGCTATTCCAGTCAGGTTTTCCCGAATTATTGGACTCGATTCACTACTTTTTACGATTTTTCGATTCTGGTGATTTTCCCTTGTGGTCCCCCTAGGGAAATCCGTAAAAATTCGTCAGATCCCGACGAAGCCGATTCTCGATGCGTTGAGACCGGCAAGCTTCCCCCCTGTAGCTATTCCAGTCAGGTTTTCCCGAATTATTTGACTCGGATCCAAAATTTCACCACTTTTTACGATTTTCCGATTCTGGTGATTTTCCCTAGTGGTACCCCTAGGGAAATCAGTAAAAATTCGTCAGATCCCGAAGAAGCCGATTCTCGATGCGTTGTGACCGGCACGCTTCCAGTAGCTATTCCAGTCAGGTTTTCCCGAATTATTGGACTCGGTTCACCACTTTTTACGATTTTTCGATTCTGGTGATTTTCCCTAGTGGTACCCCTAGGGAAATCCGTAAAAATTCGTCAGATCCCGATGAAGCTAATTCTCGATGCGTGGTGACCGGCAAGCTTCCAGGAGCTATTGCAGTCAGGTTTTCCCAAATAATTGGACACGGTTCACCACTTTTTACGATTTTTTCGATTCTGGTGATTTTCCCTAGTGATACCCCTAGGGAAATCCGTAAAATTTCGTCAGATCCGGACGAAACCGATTCTCGATGCGTTGTGACCGGCAAGCATCCTGTAGCTATTCCAGTCAGGTTTTCCCGAATTATTGGACTCGATTCACCACTTTTTACGATTTTTCGATTCTGGTGATTTTTCCTAGTGGTACCCCTAGGGAAATCCGTAAAAATTCGTCAGATCCCGACGAAGCCGATTCTCGATGCGTTGAGACCGGCAAGCTTCCAGTAGCTATTCCAGTCAGGTTTTCCCGAATTATTTGACTCGGATCCAAAATTTCACCACTTTTTACGATTTTTCGATTCTGGTGATTTTCCCTAGTGGTACCCCTAGGAAAATCAGTAAAAATTCGTTAGATCCCGAAGAAGCCGATCTCGATGCGTTGTGACCGGCACGCTTCCAGTAGCTATTCCAGTCAGGTTTTCCCGAATTATTGGACTCGGTTCACCACTTTTTACGATTTTTCGATTCTGGTCATTTTCCCTAGTGGTACCCCTAGGGAAATCCGTAAAAATTCGTCAGATCCCGACGAAGCTGATTCTCGATGCGTGGTGACCGGCAAGCTTCCAGTAGTTAATACAGTCAGGTTTTCCCGAATAATTGGACTCGGTTCACCACTTTTTACGATTTTTCGATTCTGGTAATTTTCCTTGTGGTACCCCTAGGAAAATTCGTAAAAATTCGTCAGATCCCGACAAAGCCGATTCTCGATACGTTGTGACCGACAAGCTTCCAGTAGCTATTCCAGTCAGGTTTTTCCGAATTAATGGACTCGGATCTAGAATTTCACCACTTTTTACGATTTTTCGATTCTGGTGATTTTCCCTAGTGGTACCCCTAGGGAAATCCGTAAAATTTCGTCAGATCCGGACGAAGCCGATTCTCGATGCGTTGTGACCGGCAAGCATCCAGTAGCTATTCCAGTCAGGTTTTCCCGAATAATTGGACTCGGTTCACCACTTTTTATGATTTTTCGATTCTGGTGATTTTTCCCTAGTGGTACCCCTAGGGAAATCCGTAAAAATTCGTCAGATCCCGACGAAGCCGATTCTCGATGCGTTGTGACCGGCAATCTTTCAGTCGCTATTCCAGTCAGGTATTCCCGAATTATTGGATTCGGTTCCAAAATTTCACCACTTTTTACGATTTTTCGATTCTGGTGATTTTCCCTAGTGGTACCCCTAGGGAAATCAGTAAAAATTCGTCAGATCCCGACGAAGCCGATTCTCGATGGGTTGTGTCCGGCAAGCTTCCCGTAGCTATTCCAGTCAGGTATTCCCGAATTATTGGACTCGGTTCACCACTTTTTACGATTTTTTGATTCTGGTGATTTTCCCTAGTGGTAGGGAAATCCGTAAAAATTCGTCAGATCCCGACGAAACCGATTCTCGATGCATTGTGACCGGCAAGCTTCCAGTAGCTACTCCAGTCAGGTTTTCTCGAATTATTGGACTCGGTTCACCACTTTTTACGATTTTTCGATTCTGGTGATTTTTCCTAGTGGTAACCCTAGGGAAATCAATAAAAATTCGTCAGATCCCGACGAAGCCGATTCTCGATGCGTTGTGACCGGCTCGCTTCCCGTAGCTATTCCAGTCAGGTTTTCCCGAATTATTGGACTCGGATCAAAAATTTCACCACTTTTTACGGATTTTTCGATTCTGGTGATTTTTCCTAGTGGTACCCCTAGGGAAATCCGTAAAAATTCGTCAGATCCCGACGAAGCCGATTCTCGATGCGTTGTGACCGGCAAGCTTCCAGTAGCTATTCCAGTCAGATTTTCCCGAATAATTGGACTCGGTTCACCACTTTTTACGATTTTTCGATTCTGGTGATTTTCCCTAGTGGTACCCCTAGGGAAATCCGTAAAAATTTGTCAGATCCCGACGAAGCCGATTCTCGATGCGTTGTGACCGGCAAGCTTCCAGTAGCTATTCCAGTCAGATTTTCCCCGAATTATTGGACTCGGTTCACCACTTTTTACGATTTTTCGATTCTGGTGATTTTCCCTAGTGGTACCCCTAGGGAAATCCGTAAAAATTTGTCAGATCCCGACGAAGCCGATTCTCGATGCATGGTGACCGGCAAGCTTCCAGTAGCTATTCCAGTCAGGTTTTCCCGAATAATTGGACTTGGTTCACCAATTTTTACGATTTTTCGATTCTGGTGATTTTTCCTAGTGGTACCCCTAGGGAAATCCGTAAAAATTCGTCAGATCCCGACGAAGCCGATTCTCGATTTGTTGTGACCGGCAAGCTTCCAGTAGCTATTCTAGTCAGGTTTTCCCGAATTATTGGACTCGGTTCACCACTTTTTACGATTTTTCGATTCTGGTGATTTTCCCAAGTGGTACCCCTAGGGAAATCCGTAAAAATTCGTCAGATCCCGACGAAGCCGATTCTCGATGCGTTGAGACCGGTAAGCTTCCAGTAGCTATTCCAGTCAGGTTTTCCCGAATTATTTGACTCGGATCCAAAATTTCACCACTTTTTACGATTTTTCGATTCTTGTGATTTTTCCTAGTGGTACCCCTAGGAAAATCAGTAAAAATTCATCAGATCCCGACGAAGCCGATTCTCGATGCGTTGTGACCGGCACGCTTCTAGTAGATATTCCAGTCAGGTTTTCCCGAATTATTGGACTCGGATGAAAAATTTCACCACTTTTTACGATTTTTCGATTCTGGTGATTTTCCTAGTGGTACCCCTAGGAAAATCCGTAAAAATTCGTCAGATCCCGACGAAGCCGATTCTCGATGCGTTGTGACCGGCAAGCTTCCAGTAGCTATTCCAGTCAGATTTTCCCGAATAATTGGACTCGGTTCACCACTTTTTACGAATTTTCGATTCTTGTGATTTTTCCTAGTGGTACCCCTAGGGAAATCCGTAAAAATTCGTCAGATCCCGACGAAGCCGATTCTCGATGCGTTGTGACCGACAAGCTTCCAGTAGCTATTCCAGTCAGATTTTCCCGAATTATTGGACTCGGTTCACCACTTTTTACGATTTTTC
This sequence comes from Excoecaria cochinchinensis, assembly GCA_947683425.1. NCBI lineage: Eukaryota > Viridiplantae > Streptophyta > Magnoliopsida > Malpighiales > Euphorbiaceae > Excoecaria > Excoecaria cochinchinensis. Next base: position 5,983 of record CANTUQ010000519.1, read on the forward strand.
GATTCTGGTGATTTTCCCTAGTGGTACCCCTAGGGAAATCAGTAAAAATTTGTCAGATCCCGACGAAGCCTATTCTCGATGCGTTGTGACCGGCAAGCTTCCAGTAGCTATTCCAGTCAGATTTCCTGAATAATTGGACTCGGTTCACCACTTTTTACGATTTTTTGATTCTGGTGATTTTCCCTAGTGGTACCCCTAGGGAAATCCGTAAAAATTCGTCATATCCCGACGAAGCCGATTCTCGATGCGTTGTGACCGGCAAGCTTCCAGTAGCTATTCCAGTCAGGTTTTCCCGAATTATTGGACTCGGTTCACCACTTTTTACGATTTTTCGATTCTGGTGATTTTCCCTAGTGGTACCCCTAGGGAAATCCGTAAAAATTCGTCAGATCCCGGCGAAGCCGATTCTCGATGCGTTGTGATCGGCAAGCTTCCAGTAGCTATTCCAGTCAGGTTTTCCTGAATTATTTGACTCGGATCCGTAATTTCACCACTTTTTACGATTTTCCGATTCTGGTGATTTTCCCTTGTGGTACCCCTAGGGAAATCAGTAAAAATTCGTCAGATCCCGATGAAACCGATTCTCGATGCGTTATGACCGGCATGCTTCCAGTAGCTATTCCAGTCAGCTTTTCCCGAATTATTGGACTCGGTTCACCACTTTTTACGATTTTTCGATTCTGGTGATTTTCCCTAGTGGTACCCCTAGGGAAATCCGTAAAAATTCGTCAGATCCCGACGAAGCTAATTCTCGATGCGTGGTGACCGGCAAGCTTCCAGGAGCTATTGCAGTCAGGTTTTCCCGAATAATTGGACTCGGTTCACCACTTTTTACGATTTTTCGATTCTGGTGATTTTCCCTAGTGGTACCCCTAGGGAAATCCGTAAAATTTAGTCAGATCCGGACGAAGCCGATTCTCGATGCGTTGTGACCGGCAAGCATCCTGTAGCTATTCCAGTCAGGTTTTCCCGAATTATTGGACTCGATTCACTACTTTTTACGATTTTTCGATTCTGGTGATTTTCCCTAGTGGTCCCCCTAGGGAAATCCGTAAAAATTCGTCAGATCCCGACGAAGCCGATTCTCGATGCGTTGAGACCGGCAAGCTTCCAGTAGCTATTCCAGTCAGGTTTTCCCGAATTATTTGACTCGGATCCAAAATTTCACCACTTTTTACGATTTTCCGATTCTGGTGATTTTCCCTAGTGGTACCCCTAGGGAAATCAGTAAAAATTCGTCAGATCCCGAAGAAGCCGATTCTCGATGCGTTGTGACCGGCACGCTTCCAGTAGCTATTCCAGTCAGGTTTTCCCGAATTATTGGACTCGGTTCACCACTTTTTACGATTTTTCGATTCTGGTGATTTTCCCTAGTGGTACCCCTAGGGAAATCCGTAAAAATTCGTCAGATCCCGATGAAGCTAATTCTCGATGCGTGGTGACCGGCAAGCTTCCAGGAGCTATTGCAGTCAGGTTTTCCCAAATAATTGGACACGGTTCACCACTTTTTACGATTTTTCGATTCTGGTGATTTTCCCTAGTGGTACCCCTAGGGAAATCCGTAAAATTTAGTCAGATCCGGACGAAGCCGATTCTCGATGCGTTGTGACCGGCAAGCATCCTGTAGCTATTCCAGTCAGGTTTTCCCGAATTATGGGACTCGATTCACTACTTTTTACGATTTTTCGATTCTGGTGATTTTCCCTAGTGGTCCCCCTAGGGAAATCCGTAAAAATTCGTCAGATCCCGACGAAGCCGATTCTCGATGCGTTGAGACCGGCAAGCTTCCTGTAGCTATTCCAGTCAGGTTTTCTCGAATTATTGGACTCGATTCACCACTTTTTACGATTTTTCGATTCTGGTGATTTTTCCTAGTGGTACCCCTAGGGAAATCCGTAAAAATTCGTCAGATCCCGACGAAGCCGATTCTCGATGCGTTGAGACCGGCAAGCTTCCAGTAGCTATTCCAGTCAGGTTTTCCCGAATTATTTGACTCGGATCCAAAATTTCACCACTTTTTACGATTTTTCGATTCTGGTGATTTTCCCTAGTGGTACCCCTAGGAAAATCAGTAAAAATTCGTTAGATCCCGAAGAAGCCGATCTCGATGCGTTGTGACCGGCACGCTTCCAGTAGCTATTCCAGTCAGGTTTTCCCGAATTATTGGACTCGGTTCACCACTTTTTACGATTTTTTGATTCTGGTCATTTTCCCTAGTGGTACCCCTAGGGAAATCCGTAAAAATTCGTCAGATCCCGACGAAGCTGATTCTCGATGCGTGGTGACCGGCAAGCTTCCAGTAGTTAATACAGTCAGGTTTTCCCGAATAATTGGACTCGGTTCACCACTTTTTACGATTTTTCGATTCTGGTAATTTTCCCCTTGTGGTACCCCTAGGGAAATTCGTAAAAATTCGTCAGATCCCGACGAAGCCGATTCTCGATACGTTGTGACCGACAAGCTTCCAGTAGCTATTCCAGTCAGGTTTTTCCGAATTAATGGACTCGGATCTAGAATTTCACCACTTTTTACGATTTTTCGATTCTGATGATTTTCCCTAGTGGTACCCCTAGGGAAATCCGTAAAATTTCGTCAGATCCGGACGAAGCCGATTCTCGATGCGTTGTGACCGGCAAGCATCCAGTAGCTATTCCAGTCAGGTTTTCCCGAATTATTGGACTCGGTTCACCACTTTTTACGATTTTTCGATTCTGGTGATTTTCCCTAGTGGTACCCCTAGGGAAATCCGTAAAATTTCGTCAGATCCGGACGAAGCCGATTCTCGATGCGTTGTGACCGGCAAGCATCCAGTAGCTATTCCAGTCAGGTTTTCCTGAATTATTGGACTTGGTTCACCACTTTTTACGATTTTTCGATTCTGGTGATTTTCCCTAGTGGTACCCCTAGGGAAATCCGTAAAAATTCGTCAGATCCCGACGAAGCCGATTCTCGATGCGTTGTGACCGGCAATCTACCAGTCGCTATTCCAGTCAGGTATTCCCGAATTATTGGATTCGGTTCCAAAATTTCACCACTTTTTACGATTTTTCGATTCTGGTGATTTTCCCTAGTGGTACCCCTAGGGAAATCAGTAAAAATTCGTCAGATCCCGACGAAGCCAATTCTCGATGGGTTGTGTCCGGCAAGCTTCCCGTAGCTATTCCAGTCAGGTATTCCCGAATTATTGGACTCGGTTCACCACTTTTTACGATTTTTCGATTCTGGTGATTTTCCCTAGTGGTAGGGAAATCCGTAAAAATTCGTCAGATCCCGACGAAGCCGATTCTCGATGTATTGTGACCGGCAAGCTTCCAGTAGCTACTCCAGTCAGGTTTTCTCGAATTATTGGACTCGGTTCACCACTTTTTACGATTTTTTCGATTCTGGTGATTTTCCCTAGTGGTACCCCTAGGGAAATCCGTAAAAATTTGTCAGATCCCGACGAAGCCGATTCTCGATGCGTGGTGACCGGCAAGCTTCCAGTAGCTATTCCAGTCAGGTTTTCCCGAATAATTGGACTCGGTTCACCACTTTTTACGATTTTTCGATTCTGGTGATTTTCCCTAGTGGTACCCCTTGGGAAATCCGTAAAAATTCGTCAGATCCCGGCGAAGCAGATTCTCGATGCGTTGTGATCGGCAAGCTTCCAGTAGCTATTCCAGTCAGGTTTTCCTGAATTATTTGACTCGGATCCGTAATTTCACCACTTTTTACGATTTTCCGATTCTGGTGATTTTTCCTTGTGGTACCCCTAGGGAAATCAGTAAAAATTCGTCAGATCCCGATGAAACCGATTCTCGATGCGTTATGACCGGCATGCTTCCAGTAGCTATTCCAGTCAGCTTTTCCCGAATTATTGGACTCGGTTTACCACTTTTTACGATTTTTCGATTCTGGTGATTTTCCCTAGTGGTACCCCTAGGGAAATCCGTAAAAATTCGTCAGATCCCGACGAAGCTAATTCTCGATGCGTGGTGACCGGCAAGCTTCCAGGAGCTATTGCAGTCAGGTTTTCCCGAATAATTGGACTCGGTTCACCACTTTTTACGATTTTTCGATTCTGGTGATTTTCCCTAGTGGTACCCCTAGGGAAATCCGTAAAATTTAGTCAGATCCGGACGAAGCCGATTCTCGATGCGTTGTGACCGGCAAGCATCCTGTAGCTATTCCAGTCAGGTTTTCCCGAATTATTGGACTCGATTCACTACTTTTTACGATTTTTCGATTCTGGTGATTTTCCCTAGTGGTCCCCCTAGGGAAATCCGTAAAAATTCGTCAGATCCCGACGAAGCCGATTCTCGATGCGTTGAGACCGGCAAGCTTCCAGTAGCTATTCCAGTCAGGTTTTCCCGAATTGTTTGACTCGGATCCAAAATTTCACCACTTTTTACGATTTTCCGATTCTGGTGATTTTCCCTAGTGGTACCCCTAGGGAAATCAGTAAAAATTCGTCAGATCCCGAAGAAGCCGATTCTCGATGCGTTGTGACCGGCACGCTTCCAGTAGCTATTCCAGTCAGGTTTTCCCGAATTATTGGACTCGGTTCAAAACTTTTTAAGATTTTTCGATTCTGGTGATTTTCCCTAGTGGTACCCCTAGGGAAATCCGTAAAAATTCGTCAGATCCCGATGAAGCTAATTCTCGATGCGTGGTGACCGGCAAGCTTCCAGGAGCTATTGCAGTCAGGTTTTCCCAAATAATTGGACACGGTTCACCACTTTTTACGATTTTTCGATTCTGGTGATTTTCCCTAGTGATACCCCTAGGGAAATCCGTAAAATTTCGTCAGATCCGGACGAAACCGATTCTCGATGCGTTGTGACCGGCAAGCATCCTGTAGCTATTCCAGTCAGGTTTTCCCGAATTATTGGACTCGATTCACCACTTTTTACGATTTTTCGATTCTGGTGATTTTTCCTAGTGGTACCCCTAGGGAAATCCGTAAAAATTCGTCAGATCCCGACGAAGCCGATTCTCGATGCGTTGAGACCGGCAAGCTTCCAGTAGCTATTCCAGTCAGGTTTTCCCGAATTATTTGACTCGGATCCAAAATTTCACCACTTTTTACGATTTTTCGATTCTGGTGATTTTCCCTAGTGGTACCCCTAGGAAAATCAGTAAAAATTCGTTAGATCCCGAAGAAGCCGATCTCGATGCGTTGTGACCGGCACGCTTCCAGTAGCTATTCCAGTCAGGTTTTCCCGAATTATTGGACTCGGTTCACCACTTTTTACGATTTTTCGATTCTGGTCATTTTCCCTAGTGGTACCCCTAGGGAAATCCGTAAAAATTCGTCAGATCCCGACGAAGCTGATTCTCGATGCGTGGTGACCGGCAAGCTTCCAGTAGTTAATACAGTCAGGTTTTCCCGAATATTGGACTCGGTTCACCACTTTTTACGATTTTTCGATTCTGGTAATTTTCCCTTGTGGTACCCCTAGGAAAATTCGTAAAAATTCGTCAGATCCCGACAAAGCCGATTCTCGATACGTTGTGACCGACAAGCTTCCAGTAGCTATTCCAGTCAGGTTTTTCCGAATTAATGGACTCGGATCTAGAATTTCACCACTTTTTACGATTTTTCGATTCTGGTGATTTTCCCTAGTGGTACCCTAGGGAAATCCGTAAAATTTCGTCAGATCCGGACGAAGCCGATTCTCGATGCGTTGTGACCGGCAAGCATCCAGTAGCTATTCCAGTCAGGTTTTCCCGAATTATTGGACTCGGTTCACCACTTTTTACGATTTTTCGATTCTGGTGATTTTCCCTAGTGGTACCCCTAGGCAAATCCGTAAAATTCGTCAGATCCGGACGAAGCCGATTCTCGATGCGTTGTGACCGGCAAGAATCCAGTAGCTATTCCAGTCAGGTTTTCCTGAATTATTGGACTTGGTTCACCACTTTTTACGATTTTTCGATTCTGGTGATTTTCCCTAGTGGTACCCCTAGGGAAATCCGTAAAAATTCGTCAGATCCCGACGAAGCCGATTCTCGATGCGTTGTGACCGGCAATCTTTCAGTCGCTATTCCAGTCAGGTATTCCCGAATTATTGGATTCGGTTCCAAAATTTCACCACTTTTTACGATTTTTCGATTCTGGTGATTTTCCCTAGTGGTACCCCTAGGGAAATCAGTAAAAATTCGTCAGATCCCGACGAAGCCGATTCTCGATGGGTTGTGTCCGGCAAGCTTCCCGTAGCTATTCCAGTCAGGTATTCCCGAATTATTGGACTCGGTTCACCACTTTTTACGATTTTTTGATTCTGGTGATTTTCCCTAGTGGTAGGGAAATCCGTAAAAATTCGTCAGATCCCGACGAAACCGATTCTCGATGCATTGTGACCGGCAAGCTTCCAGTAGCTACTCCAGTCAGGTTTTCTCGAATTATTGGACTCGGTTCACCACTTTTTACGATTTTTCGATTCTGGTGATTTTCCCTAGTGGTACCCCTAGGGAAATCCGTAAAAATTTGTCAGATCCCGACGAAGCCGATTCTCGATGCGTGGTGACCGGCAAGCTTCCAGTAGCTATTCCAGTCAGGTTTTCCCGAATAATTGGACTCGGTTCACCACTTTTTACGATTTTTCGATTCTTGTGATTTTCCCTAGTGGTACCCCTAGGGAAATCCGTAAAAATTCGTCAGATCCCGACGAAGCCGATTCTCGATTCGTTGTGACCGGCAAGCTTCCAGTAGCTATTCCAGTCAGATTTTCCCGAATTATTGGACTCGGTTCACCAATTTTTACGATTTTTCGATTCTGGTGATTTTTCCTAGTGGTACCCCTAGGGAAATCAGTAAAAATTCGTCAGATCCCGACGAAGCCGATTCTCGATGGGTTGTGTCCGGAAAGCTTCCCGTAGCTATTCCAGTCAGGTATTCCCGAATTATTGGACTCGGTTCACCACTTTTTACGATTTTTCGATTCTGGTGATTTTCCCTAGTGGTAGGGAAATCCGTAAAAATTCGTCAGATCCCGACGAAGCCGATTCTCGATGCATTGTGGACCGGTAAGCTTCCAGTAGCTATTCCAGTCAGGTTTTCCCGAATTATTGGACTCGGTTCACCCACTTTTTACGATTTTTCGATTCTTGTGATTTTCCCTAGTGGTACCGCTAGGGAAATCCGTAAAAATTTGTCAGATCCCGACGAAGCCGATTCTCGATGCGTGGTGACCGGCAAGCTTCCAGTAGCTATTCCAGTCAGGTTTTCCCGAATAATTGGACTCGGTTCACCACTTTTTACGATTTTTCGATTCTGGTGATTTTCCCTAGTGGTACCCCTAGGGAAATCCGTAAAAATTCGTCAGATCCCGACGAACACGATTCTCGATTCGTTGTGACCGGCAAGCTTCCAGTAGCTATTCTAGTCAGGTTTTCCCGAATTATTGGACTCGGTTCACCAGTTTTTACGATTTTTCGATTCTGGTGATTTTCCCTAGTAGGAAAATCCGTAAAAATTCGTCAGATCCCGACGAAGCCGATTCTCGATGCGTTGAGACCGGCAAGCTTCCAGTAGCTATTCTAGTCAGGTTTTCCCGAATTATTTGACTCGGATCCAAAATTTCACCACTTTTTACGATTTTTCGATTCTGGTGATTTTTCCTAGTGGTACCCCTAGGGAAATCAGTAAAAATTCGTCAGATCCCGACGAAGCCGATTCTCGATGCGTTGTGACCGGCACGCTTCCAGTAGCTATTCCAGTCAGGTTTTCCCGAATTATTGGACTCGGATCAAAAATTTTACCACTTTTTACGATTTTTCGATTCTGGTGATTTTTCCTAGTGGTACCCCTAGGAAAATCCGTAAAAATTCGTCAGATCCCGACGAAGCCGATTCTCGATGCGTTATGACCGGCAAGCTTCCAGTAGCTATTCCAGTCAGATTTTCTCGAATAATTGGACTCGGTTCACCACTTTTTACGATTTTTCGATTCTGGTGATTTTCCTTAGTGGTACCCCTAGGGAAATCCGTAAAATTTCGTCAGATCCGGACGAAGCCGATTCTCGATGCGTTGTGACCGGCAAGCATCCAGTAGCTATTCCAGTCAGGTTTTCCCGAATTATTGGACTCGGTTCACCACTTTTTACGATTTTTCGATTCTGGTGATTTTTCCTAGTGGTACCCCTAGGGAAATCCGTAAAATTTCGTCAGATCCGGACGAAGCCGATTCTCGATGCGTTGTGACCGGCAAGCATCCTGTAGCTATTCCAGTCAGGTTTTCACGAATTATTGGACTCGGTTCACCACTTTTTACGATTTTTCGATTCTGGTGATTTTCCCTAGTGGTACCCCTAGGGAAATCCGTAAAAATTCGTCAGATCCCGACGAAGCCGATTCTCTATGCGTTGAGACCAGCAAGCTTCCAGTAGCTATTCCAGTCAGGTTTTCCCGAATTATTTGACTCGGATCCAAAATTTCACCACTTTTTACGATTTTTCGATTCTGGTGATTTTTCCTAGTGGTACCCCTAGGGAAATCAATAAAAATTCGTCAGATCCCGACGAAGCCGATTCTCGATGCGTTGTGACCGGCTCGCTTCCCGTAGCTATTCCAGTCAGTTTTTCTCGAATTATTGGACTCATATCAAAAATTTCACCACTTTTTACGATTTTTCGATTCTGGTGATTTTTCCTAGTGGTACCCCTAGTGAAATCCGTAAAAATTCGTCAGATCCCGACGAAGCCGATTCTCGATGCGTTGTGACCGGCAAGCTTCCAGTAGCTATTCCAGTCAGGTTTTCCCGAATTATTGGACTCGGTTCACCACTTTTTACGATTTTTCGATTCTGGTGATTTTTCCTAGTGGTACCCCTAGGGAAATCCGTAAAATTTCGTCAGATCCGGACGAAGCCGATTCTCGATGCGTTGTGACCGGCAAGCATCCTGTAGCTATTCCAGTCAGGTTTTCACGAATTATTGGACTCGGTTCACCACTTTTTACGATTTTTCGATTCTGGTGATTTTCCCTAGTGGTACCCATAGGGAAATCCGTAAAATTCGTCAGATCCCGACGAAGCCGATTCTCTATGCGTTGAGACCAGCAAGCTTCCAGTAGCTATTCCAGTCAGGTTTTCCCGAATTATTTGACTCGGATCCAAAATTTCACCACTTTTTACGATTTTTCGATTCTGGTGATTTTTCCTAGTGGTACCCCTAGGGTGAAGACTCAATAAAAATTCGTCAGATCCCGACGAAGCCGATTCTCGATGCGTTGTGACCGGCTCGCTTCCCGTAGCTATTCCAGTCAGTTTTTCTCGAATTATTGGACTCATATCAAAAATTTCACCACTTTTTACGATTTTTCGATTCTGGTGATTTTTCCTAGTGGTACCCCTAGGGAAATCCGTAAAAATTCGTCAGATCCCGACGAAGCCGATTCTCGATGCGTTGTGACCGGCAAGCTTCCAGTAGCTATTCCAGTCAGATTTTCCCGAATAATTGGACTCGGTTCACCACTTTTTATGATTTTTCGATTCTGGTGATTTTCCCTAGTGGTACCCCTAGGGAATTCCGTAAAAATTCGTCAGATCCCGACGAAACCGATTCTCGATGCGTTGTGACCGGCAAGTTTCCAGTATCTATTCCAGTAAGGTTTTCCCGAATTATTTGACTCGGATCAAAATTTCACCACTTTTAGGATTTTTCGATTCTGGTGATTTTTCCTAGTGGTACCCCTAGGAAAATCAGTAAAAATTCGTCAGATCCCGACGAAGCCGATTCTCGATGCGTTTGTGACCGGCACGCTTCCAGTAGCTATTCCAGTCAGGTTTTCCCGAATTATTGGACTCGGATCAAAAATTTCACCACTTTTACGATTTTTCGATTCTGGTGATTTTTCCTAGTGGTACCCCTAGGAAAATCCGTAAAAATTCGTCAGATCCCGACGAAGCCGATTCTCGATGCGTTATGACCGGCAAGCTTCCAGTAGCTATTCCAGTCAGATTTTCCCGAATAATTGGACTCGGTTCACCACTTTTTACGATTTTTCGATTCTAGTGATTTTCCCTAGTGGTACCCCTAGGGAAATCCGTAAAAATTCGTCAGATCCCGACGAAGACGATTCTCGATTCGTTGTGACCGGCAAGCTTCCAGTAGCTATTCTAGTCAGGTTTTCCCGAATTATTGGACTCGGTTCACCACTTTTTACGATTTTTCGATTCTGGTGATTTTCCCTAGTGGTACCCCTAGGGAAATCCGTAAAAATTCGTCAGATCCCGACGAAGCCGATTCTCGATGCGTTGAGACCGGCAAGCTTCCAGTAGCTATTCTAGGCAGGTTTTCCCGAATTATTTGACTCGGATCCAAAATTTCACCACTTTTTACGATTTTTTCGATTCTGGTGATTTTTCCTAGTGGTACCCCTAGGGAAATCAGTAAAAATTCGTCAGATCCCGACGAAGCCGATTCTCGATGCGTTGTGACCGGCACGCTTCCAGTAGCTATTCCAGTCAGGTTTTCCCGAATTATTGGACTCGGATCAAAAATTTCACCACTTTTTACGATTTTTCGATTCTGGTGATTTTTCCTAGTGGTACCCCTAGGAAAATCCGTAAAAATTCGTCAGATCCCGACGAAGCCGATTCTCGATGCGTTATGACCGGCAAGCTTCCAGTAGCTATTCCAGTCAGATTTCCCGAATAATTGGACTCGGTTCACCACTTTTTACGATTTTTCAATTCTGGTGATTTTCCCTAGTGGTACCCCTAGGGAAATCCGTAAATTTCGTCAGATCCGGACGAAGCCGATTCTCGATGCGTTGTGACCGGCAAGCATCCAGTAGCTATTCCAGTCAGGTTTTCCCGAATTATTGGACTCGGTTCACCACTTTTTATGATTTTTCGATTCTGGTGATTTTTCCTAGTGGTACCCCTAGGGAAATCCGTAAAATTTCGTCAGATCCGGACGAAGCCGATTCTCGATGCGTTGTGACCGGCAAGCATCCTGTAGCTATTCCAGTCAGGTTTTCACGAATTATTGGACTCGGTTCACCACTTTTTACGATTTTTCGATTCTGGTGATTTTCCCTAGTGGTACCCCTAGGGAAATCCGTAAAAATTCGTCAGATCCCGACGAAGCCGATTCTCGATGCGTTGAGACCGGCAAGCTTCCAGTAGCTATTCCAGTCAGGTTTTCCCGAATTATTTGACTCGGATCCAAAATTTCACCACTTTTTACGATTTTTCGATTCTGGTGATTTTTCCTAGTGGTACCCCTAGGGAAATCCGTAAAAATTCGTCAGATCCCGACGAAGCCGATTCTCGATGCGTTGTGACCGGCAAGCTTCCAGTAGCTATTCCAGTCAGATTTTCCCGAATAATTGGACTCGGTTCACCACTTTTTATGATTTTTCGATTCTGGTGATTTTCCCTAGTGGTACCCCTAGGGAATTCCGTAAAAATTCGTCAGATCCCGACGAAACCGATTCTCGATGCGTTGTGACCGGCAAGTTTCCAGTATCTATTCCAGTAAGGTTTTCCCGAATTATTTGACTCGGATCCAAAATTTCACCACTTTTTAGGATTTTTCGATTCTGGTGATTTTTCCTAGTGGTACCCCTAGGAAAATCAGTAAAAATTCGTCAGATCCCGACGAAGCCGATTCTCGATGCGTTGTGACCGGCACGCTTCCAGTAGCTATTCCAGTCAGGTTTTCCCGAATTATTGGACTCGGATCAAAAATTTCACCACTTTTTACGATTTTTCGATTCTGGTGATTTTTCCTAGTGGTACCCCTAGGAAAATCCGTAAAAATTCGTCAGATCCCGACGAAGCCGATTCTCGATGCGTTATGACCGGCAAGCTTCCAGTAGCTATTCCAGTCAGATTTTCCCGAATAATTGGACTCGGTTCACCACTTTTTACGATTTTTCGATTCTAGTGATTTTCCCTAGTGGTACCCCTAGGGAAATCCGTAAAAATTCGTCAGATCCCGACGAAGACGATTCTCGATTCGTTGTGACCGGCAAGCTTCCAGTAGCTATTCTAGTCAGGTTTTCCCGAATTATTGGACTCGGTTCACCACTTTTTACGATTTTTCGATTCTGGTGATTTTCCCTAGTGGTACCCCTAGGGAAATCCGTAAAAATTCGTCAGATCCCGACGAAGCCGATTCTCGATGCGTTGAGACCGGCAAGCTTCCAGTAGCTATTCTAGGCAGGTTTTCCCGAATTATTTGACTCGGATCCAAAATTTCACCACTTTTTACGATTTTTCGATTCTGGTGATTTTTCCTAGTGGTACCCCTAGGGAAATCAGTAAAAATTCGTCAGATCCCGACGAAGCCGATTCTCGATGCGTTGTGACCGGCACGCTTCCAGTAGCTATTCCAGTCAGGTTTTCCCGAATTATTGGACTCGGATCAAAAATTTCACCACTTTTTACGATTTTTCGATTCTGGTGATTTTTCCTAGTGGTACCCCTAGGAAAATCCGTAAAAATTCGTCAGATCCCGACGAAGCCGATTCTCGATGCGTTATGACCGGCAAGCTTCCAGTAGCTATTCCAGTCAGATTTTCCCGAATAATTGGACTCGGTTCACCACTTTTTACGATTTTTCGATTCTGGTGATTTTCCCTAGTGGTACCCCTAGGAAATCCGTAAAATTTCGTCAGATCCGGACGAAGCCGATTCTCGATGCGTTGTGACCGGCAAGCATCCAGTAGCTATTCCAGTCAGGTTTTCCCGAATTATTGGACTCGGTTCACCACTTTTTATGATTTTTCGATTCTGGTGATTTTTCCTAGTGGTACCCCTAGGGAAATCCGTAAAATTTCGTCAGATCCGGACGAAGCCGATTCTCGATGCGTTGTGACCGGCAAGCATCCTGTAGCTATTCCAGTCAGGTTTTCACGAATTATTGGACTCGGTTCACCACTTTTTACGATTTTTCGATTCTGGTGATTTTCCCTAGTGGTACCCCTAGGGAAATCCGTAAAAATTCGTCAGATCCCGACGAAGCCGATTCTCGATGCGTTGAGACCGGCAAGCTTCCAGTAGCTATTCCAGTCAGGTTTTCCCGAATTATTTGACTCGGATCCAAAATTTCACCACTTTTTACGATTTTTCGATTCTGGTGATTTTTCCTAGTGGTACCCCTAGGGAAATCAATAAAAATTCGTCAGATCCCGATGAAGCCGATTCTCGATGCGTTGTGACCGCTCGCTTCCCGTAGCTATTCCAGTCAGTTTTTCTCGAATTATTGGACTCAGATCAAAAATTTCACCACTTTTTACGATTTTTCGATTCTGGTGATTTTTCCTAGTGGTACCCCTAGGGAAATCCGTAAAAATTCGTCAGATCCCGACGAAGCCGATTCTCGATGCGTTGTGACCGGCAAGCTTCCAGTAGCTATTCCAGTCAGATTTTCCCGAATAATTGGACTCGGTTCACCACTTTTTATGATTTTTCGATTCTGGTGATTTTCCCTAGTGGTACCCCTAGGGAAATCCGTAAAAAATTCGTCAGATCCCGACGAAGCCGATTCTCGATGCGTTTGTGACCGGCAAGCTTCCAGTAGCTATTCCAGTCAGGTTTTCCCGAATTATTGGACTCGGTTCACCACTTTTTACGATTTTTCAATTCTGGTGATTTTCCCTAGTGGTAACCCTAGGGAAATCCGTAAAAATTCGTCAGATCTCGGCGAAGCCGATTCTCGATTCGTTGTGACCGGCAAGCTTCCAGTAGCTATTCCAGTCAGGTTTTCCCGAATTATTGGACTCGGTTCACCAGTTTTTACGATTTTTCGATTCTGGTGATTTTCCCTAGTGGTACCCCTAGGGAAATCCGTAAAAATTCGTCAGATCCCGACGAAACCGATTCTCGATGCGTTTTGACCGGCAAGTTTCCAGTAGCTATTCCAGTAAGGTTTTCCCGAATTATTTGACTCGGATCCAAAATTTCACCACTTTTTAGATTTTTCGATTCTGGTGATTTTTCCTAGTGGTACCCCTAGGAAAATCAGTAAAAATTCGTCAGATCCCGACGAAGCCGATTCTCGATGCGTTGTGACCGGCAAGCTTCCAGTAGCTATTCCAGTCAGGTTTTCCCGAATAATTGGACTAGGTTCACCACTTTTTACGATTTTTCGATTCTGGTGATTTTCCTTAGTGGTACCCCAAGGGAAATCCGTAAAAATTCGTCAGATCCCGACGAAGCCGATTCTCGATTCGTTGTGACCGGCAAGCTTCCAGTAGCTATTCCAGTCAGGTTTTCCGAATTATTGGACTCGGTTCACCACTTTTTACGATTTTTCGATTCTGGTGATTTTCCCTAGTGGTACCCCTAGGGAAATCCGTAAAAATTCGTCAGATCCCGACGAAGCCGATTCTCGATGCGTTGTGATCGGCAAGCTTCCAGTAGCTATTCCAGTCAGGTTTTCCCGAATTATTTGACTCGGATCCAAAATTTCACCACTTTTTACGATTTTCCGATTCTGCTGATTTTCCCTAGTGGTACCCCTAGGGAAATCAGTAAAAATTCGTCAGATCCCGATGAAGCCGATCCTCGATGCGTTGTGACCGGCACGCTTCCAGTAGCTATTCCAGTCAGGTTTTCCCGAATTATTGGACTCCGTTCACCACTTTTTACGATTTTTCGATTCTGGTGATTTTCCCTAGTGGTACCGCTAGGGAAATCCGTAAAAATTCGTCAGATCCCGACGAAGCCGATTCTCGATGCGTGGTGACCGGCAAGATTCCAGTAGCTATTCCAGTCAGGTCTTCCCCGAATAATTGGACTCGGTTCACCATTTTTTACGATTTTTCGATTCTGGTGATTTTTCCTAGTGGTACCCCAAGGGAAATCCGTAAAAATTCATCAGATCCCGACGAAGCCGATTCTCGATTCGTTGTGACCGGCAAGCTTCCAGTAGCTATTCCAGTCAGGTTTTCCCGAATTATTGGACTCGGTTCACCACTTTTTACGATTTTTCGATTCTGGTGATTTTCCCTAGTGGTACCCCTAGGGAAATCCGTAAAATTTCGTCAGATCCCGACGAAGCCGATTCTCGATACGTTGTGACCGACAAGCTTCCAGTAGCTATTCCAGTCAGGTTTTCCCGAATTATTGGACTCGGATCTAAAATTTCACCACTTTTTACGATTTTTCGATTCTGGTGATTTTCCCTAGTGGTACCCCTGGGGAAATCCGTAAAATTTTGTCAGATCCGGACGAAGCCGATTCTCGATGCGTTGTGACCGGCAAGCATCCAGTAGCTATTCCAGTCAGGTTTTCCCGAATTATTGGACTCGGTTCACCACTTTTTACGATTTTTCGATTCTGGTGATTTTCCCTAGTGGTACCCCTACGAAAATCCGTAAAATTTCGTCAGATCCGGACGAAGCCGATTCTCGATGCGTTGTGACCGGCAAGCATCCAGTCAGGTTTTCCCGAATTATTGGACTCGGTTCACCACTTTTTACGATTTTTCGATTCGGGTGATTTTCCCTAGTGGTACCCCTAGGGAAATCCGTAAAAATTCGTCAGATCCCGACGAAGCCGATTCTCGATACGTTGTGACCGACAAGCTTCCAGTAGCTATTCCAGTCAGGTTTTCCCAAATTTTTGGACTCGGATCAAAAATTTCACCACTTTTACGATTTTTCGATTCTGGTGATTTTCCTTAGTGGTACCCCTAGGGAAATCCGTAAAATTTTGTCAGATCCGGATGAAGCCGATTCTCGATGCGTTGTGACCGGCAAGCTTCCAGTAGCTATTCCAGTCAGGTTTTCCCGAATTATTGGACTCGGTTCACCACATTTTTACGATTTTTCGATTCTGGTGATTTACCCTAGTGGAACCCCTAGGGAAATCCGTAAAATTTCGTCAGATCCGGACGAAGCCGATTCTCGATGCGTTGTGACCGGCAAGCATCCAGTAGCTATTCCAGTCAGGTTTTCCCTAATTATTGGACTCGGTTCACCACTTTTTACGATTTTTCGATTCTTGTGATTTTCCCTAGTGGCACCCCTAGGGAAATCCGTAAAAATTCGTCAGATCCCGACGAAGCCGATTCTCGCTGCGTTGTGACCGGCAAGCTTCTAGTAGCTATTCCAGTCAGATTTTCCCGAATTATTGGACTCGGTTCACCACTTTTTACGATTTTTCTATTCTGGTGATTTTCCCTAGTGGTACCCCTAGGGAAATCCGTAAAAATTCGTCAGATCCCGACGAAGCCGATTCTTGATGCGTTGTGACCGGCACGCTTCCAGTAGCTATTCCAGTCAGGTTTTCCCGAATTATTGGACTCGGATCCAAAATTTCACCACTTTTTACGATTTTTCGATTCTGGTGATTTTCCCTAGTGGTACCCCTAGGGAAATCCGTAAAAACTCGTCAGATCCCGACGAAGCCGATTCTCGATGCGTTGTGACCGGCAAGCTTCCAGTAGCTATTCCAGTCAGGTTTTACCGAATTATTGGACTCGGTTCACCACTTTTTACGATTTTTCAATTCTGGTGATTTTCCCTAGTGGTACCCCTAGGGAAATCCGTAAAAATTTGTCAGATCCTGACGAAGCCGATTCTCGATGCGTTGTGACCGGCAAGCTTCCAGTAGCTATTCCAGTCAGGTTTTCCCGAATTATTGGACTCGGTTCACCACTTTTTACGATTTTTCGATTCTGGTGATTTTTCCTAGTGGTACCCCTAGGGAAATCCGTAAAAATTCGTCAGATCCGGACGAAGCCGATTCTCGATACGTTGTGACCGACAAGCTTCCAGTAGCTATTCCAGTCAGGTTTTCCCGAATTATTGGACTCGGATCCAAAATTTCACCACTTTTTACGATTTTTCGATTCTGGTGATTTTCCCTAGTGGTACCCCTAGGGAAATCCGTAAAATTTTGTCAGATCCGGACAAAGCCGATTCTCGATGCGTTGTGACCGGCAAGCATCCAGTAGCTATTCCAGTCAGGTTTTCCCGAATTATTTGACTCGGTTCACGACTTTTTACAATTTTTCGATTCTGGTGATTTTCCCTATTGGTACCCCTAGGGAAATCCGTAAAAATTCGTCAAATCCCGACGAAGCCGATTCTCGATGCGTTGTGATCGGCAATCTTCCAGTAGCTATTCCAGTCAGGTTTTCCCGAATTATTTGACTCGGATCCAAAATTTCTCCACTTTTTACGGTTTTTCGATTCTGGTGATTTTCCCTAGTGGTACCCCTAGGGAAATCCGTAAAAATTCGTCAGATCCCGACGAAGCCGATTCTCGATGCGTTGTGACCGGCACACTTCCAGTAGCTATTCCAGTCAGGTTTTCCCGAATTATTGGACTCGGATCCAAAATTTCACCACTTTTTACGATTTTTCGATTCTGGTGATTTTCCCTAGTGGTACCACCTAGGGAAATCCGTAAAAATTCGTCAGATCCCGACGAAGCCGATTCTCGATGGGTTGTGATCGGTAAGCTTCCCGTAGCTATTCCAGTCAGGTATTCCCGAATTATTGGACTCGGTACACCACTTTTACGATTTTTCGATTCTGGTGATTTTCCCTAGTGGTACCCCTAGGGAAATCCGTAAAAATTCGTCAGATCCCGACGAAGCCGATTCTCGATGCGTTGTGACCGGCAATCTTCCAGTAGCTATTCCAGTCAGGTTTTCCCGAATTATTGGACTCGGTTCACCACTTTTTACAATTTTTCGATTCTGGTGATTTTCCCCAGTGGTACCTCTAGGGAAATCCGTAAAAATTCGTCAGATTCCGCCGATTCTCGATACGTTGTGACCGACAAGCTTCCAGTAGCTATTCCAGTCAGGTTTTCCCGAATTATTGGACTCGGATCGAAAATTTTACCACTTTTTACGATTTTTCGATTCTGGTGATTTTCCCTAGTGGTACCCTAGGGAAATCCGTAAAAACTCGTCAGATCCCGACGAAGCCGATTCTCAATGCGTTGTGACCGGCAAGCTTCCAGTAGCTATTCCAGTCAGGTTTTCCGAATTATTGGACTCGGTTCACCACTTTTTACGATTTTTCGATTCTGGTGATTTTTCCTAGTGGTACCCCTAGGGAAATCCGTAAAAATTTGTCAGATCCCGACGAAGCCGATTCTCGATGCGTTGTGACCAGCAAGCTTCCAGTAGCTATTCAGTCAGGTATTCCCGAATTATTGGTCTCGGTGCACCACTTTTTACGATTTTTCAATTCTGGTGATTTTCCCTAGTGGTATCCCTAGGGAAATCCGTAAAAACTCGTCAGATCCCAACGAAGCCGATTCTCGATGCGTTGTGACGGCAAGCTTCCAGTAGCTATTCCAGTCAGGTTTTCCCGAATTATTGGACTCGGTTCACCACTTTTTACGATTTTTCGATTCTGGTGATTTTCCCTAGTGGTACCCCTAGGGAAATCCGTAAAAATTCGTCAGATCTCGACGAAGCCGATTCTCGATGCGTTGTGACCGGCACGCTTCAAGTAGCTATTCCAGTCAGGTTTTCCCGAATTATTTGACACGGATCAAAAATTTCACCACTTTTTACGATTTTTCGATTCTGGTGATTTTCCCTAGTGGTACCCCTAGGGAAATTCGTAATAATTTGTCAGATTTCGACGAAGCCGATTGTCGATGCGTTGTGACCGGCAAGCTTTCAGTAGCTATTGCAGTCAGGTTTTCCCGAATTATTGGACTCGGTTCACCACTTTTTACGATTTTCGATTCTGGAGATTTTTCCTAGTGGTACCCCTAGGGAAATTCGTAAAAATTCGTCAGATCCCGACGAAGCCGATTCTCGATACGTTGTGACTGACAAGCTTCCAGTAGCTATTCCAGTCAGGTTTTCCCGAATTATTGGACTCGGTTCACCACTTTTTACGATTTTTCGATTCTAGTGATTTTCCCTAGTAGCACCCTAGGGAAATCCGTAAAAATTCGTTGGATCCCGACGAAGCCGATTCTCGATGCGTTGTGACCGGCAAGCTTCCAGTAGCTATTCCAGTCAGGTTTTTCCCGAATTATTGGACTCGGTTCACCAGTTTTTACGATTTTTTGATTCTGGTGATTTTCCCCAGTGGTACCCCTAGGAAAATCCGTAAAAATTCGTCAGATCCCGACGAAACCGATTCTCGATACGTTGTGACCGACAAGCTTCCAGTAGCTATTCCAGTCAGGTTTTCCCGAATTATTGGACTCGGATCCAAAATTTTACCACTTTATACAATTTTTCGATTCTGGTGATTTTCCCTAGTGGTAACCCTAGGGAAATCCGTAAAATTTCGTCAGATCCGGACGAAGCCGATTCTCGATGCGTTGTGACCGGCAAGCATCAGTAGCTATTCCAGTCAGGTTTTCCCGAATTATTGGACTCGGTTCACCACTTTTTACAATTTTTCGATTCTGGTTATTTTCCCTAGTGGTACCCCTAGGGAAATCCGTAAAAATTCGTCAAATCCCGACGAAGCCGATTCTCGATGCGTGGTGACCGGCAAGCTTCCAGTAGCTATTCCAGTCAGGTTTTCCTGAATTATTTGACTCGGATCCAAAATTTCACCACTTTTTACGGTTTTTCGATTCTGGTGATTTTCCCTAGTGGTAACCCTAGGAAAATCCGTAAAAATCGTCAGATCCCGACGAACACGATTCTCGATGCGTTGTGACCGGCAAGCTTCCAGTAGCTATTCCAGTCAGGTTTTCCCAAATTATTTGACTCGGATCAAAAATTTCACCACTTTTTACGATTTTTCGATTCTGGTGATTTTCCCTAGTGGTACCCCTAGGGAAATCCGTAAAAATTCGTCAGATCCCGACGAAGCCGATTCTCGATGCGTTGTGACCGGCAGGCTTCCAGTTGCAATTCCAGTCAGGTTTTCCCGAATTATTGGACTCGGTTCACCACTTTTTACGATTTTTCGATTCTGGTGATTTTCCCCAGTGGTACCCCTAGGGAAATCCGTAAAATTCGTCAGATCCCGACGAAGCTGATTCTCGATACGTTGTGACCGACAAGCTTCCAGAAGCTATTCCAGTCAGGTTTTCCCGAATTATTGGACTCGGATCCAAAATTTCACCACTTTTTACGATTTTTCGATTCTGGTGATTTTCCCTAGTGGTACCCCTAGGGAAATCCGTAAAATTTCGTCAGATCCGGACGAAGCGATTCTCGATGCATTGTGACCGGCAAGCATCAGTAGCTATTCCAGTCAGGTTTTCCCGAATTATTGGACTCGGTTCACCACTTTTTACGATTTTTCGATTCTAGTGATTTTTCCCTAGTGGTACCCCTAGAAAAATCCGTAAAAATTCGTCAAATCCCGACGAAGCCGATTCTCGATACGTTGTGACCGACAAACTTCCAGTAGCTATTCCAGTCAGGTTTTTCCGAATTATTGGACTCGGATCCAAAATTTCACCACTTTTTACGATTTTTCAATTCTGGTGATTTTCCCTAGTGGTACCTCTAAGGAATGCGTAAAATTTCGTCAGATCCGGACGAAGCCGATTCTCGATGCGTTGTGACCGAAAGCTTTCAGTAGCTATTCCAGTCAGGTTTTCCCAAATTATTGGACTCGGTTCACCACTTTTTACGATTTTTCGATTCTGGTGATTTTCCCCAGTGGTACCCCTAGGGAAATCCGTTAAAAATTCGTAAGATCCCGACGAAGCCGATTCTCGATGCATTGTGACCGGTAAGCTTCAAGTAGCTATTCCAGTTAGGTTTTCCCGAATTATTGGACTCGGATCAAAAATTTCACAACTTTTTATGATTTTTCGATTCTGGTGATTTTCCCTAGTGGTACTACCCCTAGGGAAATCCGTAAAATTTCGTCAGATCCGGACGAAACCTATTCTCGATGCGTTGTGACCGACAAGCATCCAGTAGCTATTCCAGTCAGGTTTTCCCGAATTATTGGACTCGGTTCACCACTTTTTACGATTTTTCGATTCTGGTGATTTTCCCCACTGTACCCCTAGGGAAATCCGTAAAAATTCGTCAGATCCCGACGAAGCCGATTCTCGATTGCGTTGTGACCGGCAGGCTTCCAGTAGCAATTCCAGTCAGGTTTTCCCGAATTATTGGACTCGGTTCACCACTTTTTACGATTTTTCGATTCTGGTGATTTTCCCCAGTGGTACCCCTAGGGAAATCCGTAAAAATTCGTCAGATCCCGACGAAGCCGATTCTCGATACGTTGTGACCGACAAGCTTCCAGAAGCTATTCCAGTCAGGTTTTCCCGAATTATTGGACTCGGATCCAAAATTTCACCACTTTTACGATTTTTCGATTCTGGTGATTTTCCCTAGTGGTACCCCTAGGAAAATCCGTAAAATTTCGTCAGATCCGGACGAAGCCGATTCTCGATGCATTGTGACCGGCAAGCATCAGTAGCTATTCCAGTCAGGTTTTCCCGAATTATTGGACTCGGTTCACCACTTTTTACGATTTTTTCGATTCTAGTGATTTTTCCTAGTGGTACCCCTAGAAAAATCCGTAAAAATTCGTCAAATCCCGACGAAGCCGATTCTCGATACGTTGTGACCGACAAACTTCCAGTAGCTATTCAGTCAGGTTTTCCCGAATTATTGGACTCGGATCCAAAATTTCACCACTTTTTATGATTTTTCAATTCTGGTGATTTTCCCTAGTGGTACCTCTAAGGAAATGCGTAAAATTTCGTCAGATCCGGACGAAGCCGATTCTCGATGCGTTGTGACCGGAAAGCTTTCAGTAGCTATTCCAGTCAGGTTTTCCCAAATTATTGGACTCGGTTCACCACTTTTTACGATTTTTCGATTCTGGTGATTTTCCCCAGTGGTACCCCTAGGGAAATCCGTAAAATTCGTCAGATCCCGACGAAGCCGATTCTCGATGCATTGTGACCGGTAAGCTTCAAGTAGCTATTCCAGTTAGGTTTTCCGAATTATTGGACTCGGATCAAAAATTTCACAACTTTTTATGATTTTTCGATTCTGGTGATTTTCCCTAGTGGTACTACCCCTAGGGAAATCCGTAAAATTTCGTCAGATCCGGACGAAACCTATTCTCGATGCGTTGTGACCGACAAGCATCCAGTAGCTATTCCAGTCAGGTTTTCCCGAATTATTGGACTCGGTTCACCACTTTTTACGATTTTTCGATTCTGGTGATTTTCCCCACTGTACCCCTAGGGAAATCCGTAAAAATTCGTCAGATCCCGACGAAGCCGATTCTCGATGCGTTGTGACCGGCAGGCTTCCAGTAGCAATTCCAGTCAGGTTTTCCCGAATTATTGGACTAGGTTCACCACTTTTTACGATTTTTTCGATTCTGGTGATTTTCCCCAGTGGTACCCCTAGGGAAATCCGTAAAAATTCGTCAGATCCCGATGAAGCCGATTCTCGATACGTTGTGACCGACAAGCTTCCAGAAGCTATTCCAGTCAGGTTTTCCCGAATTATTGGACTCGGATCCAAAATTTCACCACTTTTTACGATTTTTCGATTCTGGTGATTTTCCCTAGTGGTACCCCTAGGGAAATCCGTAAAATTTCGTCAGATCCGGACGAAGCCGATTCTCGATGCATTGTGACCGGCAAGCATCAGTAGCTATTCCAGTCAGGTTTTCCCGAATTATTGGACTCGGTTCACCACTTTTTACGATTTTTCGATTCTAGTGATTTTCCCTAGTGGTACCCCTAGAAAAATCCGTAAAAATTCGTCAAATCCGACGAAGCCGATTCTCGATACGTTGTGACCGACAAACTTCCAGTAGCTATTCCAGTCAGGTTTTCCCGAATTATTGGACTCGGATCCAAAATTTCACCACTTTTTACGATTTTTCAATTCTGGTGATTTTCCCTAGTGGTACCTCTAAGGAAATGCGTAAAATTTCGTCAGATCCGGACGAAACCGATTCTCGATGCGTTGTGACCGGAAAGCTTTCAGTATCTATTCCAGTCAGGTTTTCCCAAATTATTGGACTCGGTTCACCACTTTTTACGATTTTTCGATTCTGGTGATTTTCCCCAGTGGTACCCCTAGGGAAATCCGTAAAAATTCGTCAGATCCCGACGAAGCCGATTCTCGATGCATTGTGACCGGTAAGCTTCAAGTAGCTATTCCAGTTAGGTTTTCCCGAATTATTGGACTCGGATCAAAAATTTCACAACTTTTATGATTTTTCGATTCTGGTGATTTTCCCTAGTGGTACTACCCCTAGGGAAATCCGTAAAATTTCGTCAGATCCGGACGAAACCTATTCTCGATGCGTTGTGACCGACAAGCATCCAGTAGCTATTCCAGTCAGGTTTTCCCGAATTATTGGACTCGGTTCACCACTTTTTACGATTTTTCGATTCTGGTGATTTTCCCCACTGTACCCTAGGGAAATCCGTAAAAATTCGTCAGATCCCGACGAAGCCGATTCTCGATGCGTTGTGACCGGCAGGCTTCCAGTAGCAATTCCAGTCAGGTTTTCCCGAATTATTGGACTAGGTTCACCACTTTTTACGATTTTTCGATCTGGTGATTTTCCCCAGTGGTACCCCTAGGGAAATCCGTAAAAATTCGTCAGATCCCGACGAAGCCGATTCTCGATACGTTGTGACCGACAAGCTTCCAGAAGCTATTCCAGTCAGGTTTTCCCGAATTATTGGACTCGGATCCAAAATTTCACCACTTTTTACGATTTTTCGATTCTGGTGATTTTTCCTAGTGGTACCCCTAGGGAAATCCGTAAAATTTCGTCAGATCCGGACGAAGCCGATTCTCGATGCATTGTGACCGGCAAGCATCAGTAGCTATTCCAGTCAGGTTTTCCCGAATTATTGGACTCGGTTCACCACTTTTTACGATTTTTCGATTCTAGTGATTTTCCCTAGTGGTACCCCTAGAAAAATCCGTAAAAATTCGTCAAATCCCGACGAAGCCGATTCTCGATACGTTGTGACCGACAAACTTCCAGTAGCTATTCCAGTCATGTTTTCCCGAATTATTGGACTCGGATCCAAAATTTCACCACTTTTTACGATTTTTCAATTCTGGTGATTTTCCCTAGTGGTACCTCTAAGGAAATGCGTAAAATTTCGTCAGATCCGGACGAAGCCGATTCTCGATGCGTTGTGACGGAAAGCTTTCAGTAGCTATTCCAGTCAGGTTTTCCCAAATTATTGGACTCGGTTCACCACTTTTTACGATTTTTCGATTCTGGTGATTTTCCCCAGTGGTACCCCTAGGGAAATCCGTAAAAATTCGTCAGATCCCGACGAAGCCGATTCTCGATGCATTGTGACCGGTAAGCTTCAAGTAGCTATTCCAGTTAGGTTTTCCCGAATTATTGGACTCGGATCAAAAATTTCACAACTTTTTATGATTTTTCGATTCTGGTGATTTTCCCTAGTGGTACTACCCCTAGGGAAATCCGTAAAATTTCGTCAGATCCAGACGAAACCTATTCTCGATGCGTTGTGACCGACAAGCATCCAGTAGCTATTCCAGTCAGGTTTTCCCGAATTATTGGACTCGGTTCACCACTTTTTACGATTTTCGATTCTGGTGATTTTCCCCACTGTACCCCTAGGGAAATCCGTAAAAATTCGTCAGATCCCGACGAAGCCGATTCTCGATGCGTTGTGACCGGCAGGCTTCCAGTAGCAATTCCAGTCAGGTTTTCCCGAATTATTGGACTCGGTTCACCACTTTTTACGATTTTTCGATTCTGGTGATTTTCCCCAGTGGTACCCCTAGGGAAATCCGTAAAAATTCGTCAGATCCCGACGAAGCCGATTCTCGATACGTTGTGACCGACAAGCTTCCAGAAGCTATTCCAGTCAGGTTTTCCCGAATTATTGGACTCGGATCCAAAATTTCACCACTTTTTACGATTTTTCGATTCTGGTGATTTTTCCTAGTGGTACCCCTAGGGAAATCCGTAAAATTTCGTCAGATCCGGACGAAGCCGATTCTCGATGCATTGTGACCGGCAAGCATCA